>JWZT01003606.1:7897-35938 GCA_000827895.1 Thelohanellus kitauei
TATCTTAATAATTGTAGCATATGAAAAATATAGGGATCTGACCTATTATGTTGGTTGATATCAGTAGCTTTTCTGGATAAAATTATATTTGTGGATAGTTTTTTAATAAATGTTTGTTTGTATCTATTTAGGAAATAATACACGATTTAAATTTTATTAAATTATTGAAATTTTATCCTTAGCATGTTTCCGAATTTTTTCTAAATTATCATTATTGGTTGCTTGAAAACAGAATATTCCAATCTTAAATTTCAGATGTTATTGTATTGTTTTTTATGATGATGAAAACTAAACAGATATATCTAGCTGATTAATATGCCCACAAAATCATGTTGATTATACATTAATGATCGTTGTAACATTTATTTTACTATTCTTATGTCTATCTTTAACATTATATATTTATTGGTTTGAAATATATTGCATCAATCTGCAACAATATCCACATGAATTGTTCTACTTAAGATACTTCAATTATATTATATTTTTAGTATATTGTATCATATTCAAGCTTTCAGACCGGATAGAATTACGTGTATTTCGTACTCTCGAATCAATATAAAGATTAATCGTATGATAAAACAAACATGATCAATATAGATTTACACATCATCCCATATCAGAAATAGATATCTCTACAATATAGTTCATTCAAATATGTTCAGATAATTTTGTGTTTTTATGAGTCTTTATAATTTTAAGCAAATAATGAAGATGTAAACTGATGAAATATAAAATTATTCACTACGTTCAATTATTTAGAACGATTTGGTTTTTTAAAGCTGATCGAAACAGACATAAAGGAATTATAAACTCTAAACATGTATTTAATGATTGGTTATTTGTCAAAAATGTGCCACTCCTTGATGTAATTTAGACATTTTCTCTCTCTTATTTATTTAATATATCTTGAATATACAAAAGACCACTCCATGAGATAAAATATCAACAATTCCAGCCTTTAAAAATCAAATATCACATAATCATTTTTATTTAGAACGCTCTGCATAAATCAACTGTGAATCTAATGTAATGGCTGTTTAGATTGAGAATATGATCGTCTGGTAATGACAATCAGAACTGATAAAATTACAGCTATTTGGGTGGTGTTTATTTGATAAATACAATTTCTTATATTATCGCCTGAGAATATGACATAAGCAAACTCTTTATTTAAATCTAGAATATTAAATGAAATAACTGCTATATTCTTGATGGTATTTCAATCAGCAGATGTATGGATCATACATTGTACCTGTTAAGGTTATCATTTATCTAGATATATGAACAAATATTTTTTTATGCTGAAATAGTAGACTATCTTTTATAATTTTTGATAATTTTCTTTTTTTCAAATCTTGACACGATATAAATAATTAACATTTCGATGAAATAAAATAGTATCCTCTTGTTGTGAAAGAGATTATTCCTTCGATTTTACTTCATTTTTCTTTTTCGTTCATTTTCGTTCAATGAGTTTTCTCTGTTGTAAAGTGAACTATCATTGGCTTTTTTTTCGGAAATTGTAACTAAATAATTGCTTTGTTAGAATCTAGCTACTTTATCTCTTGGTGTAAAACATATTATTATCTACCAATTTGTTTTGAAATTGTAGTGGTTGATGAACTAATTTTAACTCGAGCATTATTCTAAAATTTAAAACATGATACATTCATTGGATTTTTGGGATTGTTTAACGAAATTGCGAAACAAATAAAACTGATTAAATATGTTTAGACATAAATAGACATGTCACATCGAATAAATAAGATTTATCGATGGCTACATAGAATCATATTTGTGTCTATATTTGTATGCGGGGATTAGGTTGTTTCACATAAATTATCATACCTCGATAACCTGAATTTCCAAATTGTGCAGTAACTTTTTACAGTTTTGTATTGTATTCACCACTAAGTGGAAAGATGGTTCGATTTTTGAATGGAGCAAAAGTTTAAAGGGACAGATTCAACTGAGACACATAGTAAATGTAAATTATTTTATATTCCTAGATTTACAAAGATAACTGCCAAATAATAATCGGAGAATATAAATGATTTCATAGAAATTGAACGATTTTTTTTGGTCATTTTGTTTAGCGAGAATATGGCCTTTTATTACTACAAGAAATGAACCTCTTTATCTGTTTTGAATTGAAGAAGTTTAAATCGAATCTATACTCTCAACTTATTGGTTTTAGAATACAAATTTTTTAATGGAATCTTTTATAATAGAACATCGTTGGTCAATATAAAAACACCCTTTTGAATTCGTTTTAAATAGGTTTTCGTGTTATAATGTTAATATTTCCAATTTTGACTATTTTTTGAAAAAAACTCTCACTGGCAATTTTTCTGATCTGTTCTTACTAAAATATTTAAAATTAGATAAGCTTAACTCCCCATAAAATATGGGGATGGTAATTGAAACTTAGACGAATAAAATACTCCGATAACACTTTCTGTGATAGAACAAAGAATATATTTTTGAAAATGAATAAAAGAGAAAACGCGTATGATGAAAAATATACCGATATTTAAATACAAGTAATTAAATAGGAATCTTATGAGTAGAAATACTTTCAATAATTTCTTTTGATTAGTCACCCAATGATTAAATTATTTGTAATCTAATATAACTTTATCGAGACATCATCTATAATAGGTTCATACTAAATTAAATCAAGCATTTTCATAAAAAAATGCATTTTAAATGTTCAAATATCACGATGGAAGGAAGTAGGTAGTCAAATAAATACAAAAATATGAAGAGATTGTACTCATTTAATAATTTGAAAACAGAATTTTAATTGCAATGATATATTCACAAACCGACACGAAGGGCTTCTATTAACGTTTTTGACAATACTCGCGAGCGATCGAATGCTGCTTTAGTACCACAGCCGTAGATGTTTGAGGCATGAGGGTGAATGTATAGAATGTAAGCATTATAAACTCTCCAGGCTTTGCAAAAAGATGGGTGCCTAACTAGATGGGAGAGTGAAATGGTTAACAAAATGTAGTAAACATATTAAATAGTGGTGGTCGTAAGGTCGTTCAGTAATATACCAATGCCGGGTTTTACAACTCAAAAATCGGAAGTAAACACACTTTTGACAATATATAATTTTTAATATATTGTGAGTTTGTAGAATTTCTATTCGTGATTAATATCGTATTATCATGACCCTTAAAATCTCGTCCCCAAAAAAGTGAGACGCATGAAATAATTATTTCGACCAATTTAGTTGCCATGATACAAATAATCTCCTAGATAAAAAGTTACTAATCAAAGTCTCAAAAAAAGGAGTACATAGGAGATTCAATACATTATGTGACGGTTACTTATTAAGTTACCAATGTCACATATGCTTCGTTGCATTTTTAATTGAAATGTAAAAGATTCAAAAAATGCAATAATTAAGGAGATTATTTAATAATATTCAATATTCTTCCGTAAAAAACGAAAAGTCTCTGAATGCAAGCTCCGTTAGTTTAAGATCATTCATTTGATATAAATACGGATGAGATATCAGACGGTCACCAGTCAAATTTCCATAAATATATCGCATTTCTTGGACGCGCTGAGTTAGAAAATTCTTGCTTTATTGTGAGAAAATGTTTCAATGAAAGTTTTGTTAGCATGTACCATTGGAATAACGTTAAAAGAAACGATGGAATAGTCTATAATTGACAAAATTACTTCGGCCTTCATGACATATGTTTTGACCTGAAAAAGGTAAAAATCTCAGATTTTTTATAATGAAATCATTTCCTGAATCCAAATAACTTGCCGTGTTATTTTGAATTCTAACAAAACTATATTGAGTTTTTCCGCTAAAAACATCACGAACCGAAAATCGTATTGTGATATTCTGCGTTAAAAATGGTCGTACATTCCAGTTGATATCGTATAATAACGCTGGTGGGTTGTATTTATATACATCTAATCCGAAAAAATGTAATTTAAACCCGCTCAATTTTATTTTATGCAACGAAGAATCGTTAACATCAGATACGCTGTTGTTAAATACCTCAATATCTATTACGCACATAGGAGAAGTAACAACTGGCTTGTTGGCTAAATAATTAATTTTCAAAATGAGTTTTCGTTTCAAAAACTGATGATTATAATATCATACAACAGCCATAATAATTGTATCATTCCCGAATCGTTCACTATTATTCCATAATTTGATATCCAAACCCTTTAAGGGATATGGGAAAATCTATGATTAATGTACTTACAGGTGCCGTAAAGTAGGATAAGAGAACTTCAATCTTAGAAATATAATAAATATCATAGAGATCAATAATACTGTGCCATTTAGGACTGTTACCAACGAGAAGCCGAAATTTGGAAAATGGAATTTCCTTTTCGTATACACTTAGGTACATACGATATTCCTATTTATTTTGATAAAAATACCATTAATCTTCGTTCCTCATGACCATATGAAATCGAGATTGTGTTTGAACATTTTGTATTAACACGCTCTAGATGATATCTGTGGGTATCATTTTCGAGTAGTATCAAATTACTTCTGTCAAAGTATTTCACAACGATTGTCATATACATATATTGTGGACGCATGGGCATCTCTTGCATAAATTTAATTTTTATGATTGGCGTAAGGGGAGAATTGAGCTGCGTGTTGAAAATTGAGCATACCACACGATAACATGTTCTCCATCCAAGTTTATAGGGTATTTCTTCACATTTGGACTGAGAAGACAGAATAAGGATGAACAAACTAACTAATAGGTCCATTAGAAGTTGAATTATTGAGATCGATTTAGTTTTTTATATATTATTAACTAAATTCATTAACTCATTTATTTTAATAAATTCGTTTAAAATTCTGATTAATATAATTAAAAATTATTTTATATTTTAAAAAATATTGTTTATTTTATTATCAATAAGTATTTCTAAAGATCTTTTGAAAAATTATACTTAATTCATGTTCCAGAATCGGAAAGATGTATTTTATATGATTATCTTGATTGTAATTGATTTGTATGTGTTATAATCTTAAATCTACATCCTTTGACTGTGTATCATCTTAGATATAAGTATAATTTTGCGATTCCAGCCATCAGTTTACTTCTTTTGTATTCTAACGTGTGTATTATAATCTACCTATTGTTTTGATAACGGTCATCAGAAGTGTATCAACCTGCATAGGTGAATGACTGCACGAACTTTACGTCGACTGCGACTGCAACATCGTTCACTTTAGGCAAGGCTGAACCCCAGGTAGGCCCTCCTCTACAAGTAGTTAGGGTAGTTTAGGGCTCCCATCTGCTATACATTCACTGCCGTTCATCTTACCACGAGATCTACGTTACAAAATCTGCATTTGTTTGCTGGGAAGCAACAATAAAACATTACACTTAGATGAACAAATATTTTAAATGTAAATTTTTTATATTTTAAGAATAATCAATTTAATTAATGAATACATTAATAAAATACGGCACAAATCATCAGAATAAATAAGATAAACCGAAAATCATTGTTTTCACGAAGACTTTGAAACAATTAATCAAACAATCATAGTTATGTGTTAAATTTACACAATATAAAGCTGTTAGCTGATATCAAGATTGGATAAAAAAAATCCAACTATATCATGGGAATAAAATTCATTAAAATTAAAACATCGGTAAAATAATGTGTTATGATTATTTATACAATGTGTTTTACGTGTATAAATTCACCATAATACCTACCTCTTTATCTTGATAAACCTATTAAAATACTCGGCATATTCATTAATTTTAAAGATGCATTTAAGATGATATTTTAAACCATTAGAATTAATCAAATTAATAATTTGTTAAATTTATTATAATTTATACAGTGCGCATGTGTATTATTCAAAAATAATTAATGATATAAATTAAAGCTTATTGCCAAAAGAGTTGGATAATCGATATCGATACCAAATAATATTTCTGTTCAGATTTTAATGTTCAAAAATTGAGGAAAAATTAAAAATTTTAGTTGATTTAATCACAAAATTAATTGTTTTCATTTACCGATATATCTCGAATTATGACTATAATATCTTACCTATTATCTTCTAAGATATATTTCTACAATGTATTTCATTATAACAAATTATTTCGGTCTTAAATTTTGATTGTATCATTAAAAAACATTGTTAAACTAAATGTATATATTCAATAATTTTTTTATGTTATTACATGCACATTCAACCCGATAAATGTGATAAATTGGACATCAAAGGTATATATAAAGAACCTGGGACCTTGATGTAGAAGTTTTGATTGATTATTAAGTTAAGACAACATTGTGTAAAATTTTAATCAGTGATTGTAGTTAATTAGTCATAATTCAAATGATTCTTTTATGCGACTTTGGATACTGCAGAAATTTGTGGCAATCATCATCGCTCAGAAATAGTTTATGTTCCTGAATAGCTACAAATTGGCCTTTACGAATCATGAAATTAAAATTGATTGAGTGTGCACAATATCTCGGACCTGTTATATTACGCAAATAACACTACATGGTTTGCAAATTTTCCTGGTTGACAAATATTTTATGTAACACTTTAAAATTCAGTATGAATTCAATGTGTTACATCTTAAATCTTATATACTTACTTTAAATCACTACGATTAAATATCGTTTTTCTATACCTATGAACTGAAAATATTCAAAATAAAATGAGTCGTCATCAGAAATTAGTACCATTAACTTTATCGACTGACTTAGTTGGTTTGGCAAACGAAAACCATTTTGTTAATTGTAAATTTAAAAATACATACAGATATTATAGGTATATTTCAGTCACATTTATCTAGAATAGTGATTCATAAGGTTTACAAACTGCAGGCAACATTATATGTTTTTTGGAATTTCGGCAGACACCAACATTATTATATATCTATAAAAGATTGATCTACTTTTTGATCCACAGTAATTGCTTATCAAATAAATTCACTCATTCTTAAATGTCAGTCAATGAATTACAAATAGATTTTGAATAGTATTGATTATATAAAACTGTAAATACTCATTAAAACTTACCGAATTAGCTACTATTACAGGTTTTCAATTTCGAGGTGCCACAATACAGTTCTCGTTTCATATATGCAGAGAAATACTCATTGTGAATCTGAAACGTATCATTTTTAATATTTACTCTGAAAATAACTTTTGACGTCTGTATATAGTATCAAACTGACACCTGTATTTTTTGGCGAACGAATGTATGTTTTGAAACTATTCCTCATGCAGTAGTACCCACAATAACATTGTATGGTCACATCAAAAGGAAGCAGTGTGTCATACTAATCTTATTGTAAGCGTGTAATTATTTTGAAACGAATTTGCTCTAAATGAAGGTTATGATGAAATTGGTAATTTTAGGTTTGGTGAAACATCAAAAAAACACACACATATATAAGTGTCAGCATGATACTTTTTTCCAAATATAAAATTTTCGACTCGTAAATCTTCAGGAGACTTTCCTACTTTAATCCTCTTCAGTAAAATGTCAAATGTTTGTGTCTAGTAAACAAGCGTTCAGCGTAGGAAACCAATCTGAATTCCCTACTGCCAACTATCTGATAAATAGAAATAGGTTCATTTTGACATGCATGTACGTGGTCTCCAATATGTGAATAGTTTATCGTTGCCCAAAAGTTCCTCATATAAACAGTATAAATGAGATTAAATGTCAACCATGTATATCATAATTGTGAAACTGTCATCGATAAATATACACATGTCCGTTATGTTTGTAATGAATTCTTTTCCAAACAAATAGATACATTCTGATCTTCATTTCCACAGAAACCAAACAAAACCTGTTATTTTGAGAGCCATCTGACATCGAAATGTTACAGTAGTTCTCAGTAATCACGGTAATGTCTGATATAAACTGGCAGAAATCTCGCGTATGCAGAAATATGCTTGATCTATTATTGACCAATCGAAAAATATCATCCCATACATGTTTAAGATTAAATGAATTAGCATAGAGAGCTTCATAGTGAATAATGGAGGTATACATCAAGAATGGGTTACATAATAACTGTTTTAGTAATTTAAGACATCCAGATTTATTATCTATCTTAGCCGAAACCCGATTTTTGCATATTCTAATCTACTGTCCACCGTTCTGCTTTTTAAGGAGAGAACTCACTAATTATAGAAAGTTGTTATTTTGATAGTTGAATGTAATGATTCATGTAAATATAGTTCTTCAGTGACATTAAACTTGTCCTTAATTCCTAGAGCAAAATCCGAGACCATGATTTGCATCAGAAACGTCATTTGATTATTCCATTAATATTGAAATTAATTAACGAATTTTTATATGTTATTTAATTAACGATTAACATCACTAGCTAACTGGTCACATCTGTTAGTCACCATATTATGTAGTATAGTGTTCTGAAGAATGTTTTTTCTTTCAGATTTTATAACCATGCATTATACCTTCATTGTAAGACCATATTTTATTATTTATACGACACGTGTGAACCTCTTCATTTTCGGTGTTAAAAGAACAGTAAATTCATAAGACGCTTGCAGATTCTTTTTTGTATTCGTTAACCTTGGTGAAGAATGACTGTTATGTTTCTAGATAATCCTATTTTAATAAATAAATTCTTTCCTTGAATGTGAATTGAATGGTGTTTTAAAATTTCCGGCTGAGTGTTTTTTCGTGATGTTACGCGGAAGGATCAATTGTTTTGATGTAAAAAATCTATATATCAGGCGAACAGGAATTACACATGAGTTGGAAGCAAATATAAACTTCTTAGTTAAATCTGAATGGAATTCTCGATCAAGATAATCCTTGTATTTTCGCATATTAGCAGTGTAAAACTTCCGGATATTATAATTTATGATTTGGCATATCTGTGAAAATCTTATTTCACTACCAAATTACTTTGAGAATTGACTCTCTAAACCTTTGGATCATACAAAAAAATGAGTCATGGGCACTTTAATTTTGATGATGTTTCAAAAAGGGGATTAAGTACGTTTCTTGCTAGAATTTTTAGTGAAATAGATAATAAAAATATCAATACACAACCATATTTGAAATTTAAATATTTAAGATGTGTATAAATTAATATCTTTTCAAATATTTAAATTAATTCAAACATTTAAGAGTGCAGATAGCAACCATAAAACGGATAATGAGCAACTATTTGCTCTCGACCATAAGTTTGGTAAGCTATTGTCTAGATCATTCTCAATAATATATAGTAGATCCTGGCTAATTTTCAGAAGCTGGGGAACTAGATCGTTGATAAATTGAAAAACTGGACGGTGTTAATATAAATGGGGGTAAAATGAAGTTTAAATCATCTTTTTAGCAGTAAATCACACGATGTGTAAATTTTAGTTCATTATACCCTGTAATAAACGCTTCGTCTTGACTATATCAATGAATATATTCATTTGTGTACCCTTCGAATAATACTAAACTAGTAGATTTTTAAATTGTCTTGAATCTCATCCATCAAACTGCATCATCGATTCCAAATGTGGATTCAACAGTTGCAAAAGACAAATCATATTCTATTGAGTGAGTCAAGTTGATGTTTTTTTGATTTTTTTTGGTAGTGCATGATCTTTGATTATTGCCCGGTTTTGGATACACTATAATAACTTATTAACTGTGGTTTTTCAAATAGTTTTGCATTCAACACCTTATATAAACTCGTTTTTATCTAACATTATCGTTTTGGATCTATTTGGATCTCTC
Organism: Thelohanellus kitauei; assembly: GCA_000827895.1. Lineage (NCBI taxonomy): Eukaryota > Metazoa > Cnidaria > Myxozoa > Bivalvulida > Myxobolidae > Thelohanellus > Thelohanellus kitauei. The sequence goes on from JWZT01003606.1 coordinate 17,658, forward strand.
ATATATGTCAAGATGCTTTTTGGAAGAAACATCTATTAAATAGAAATATCTTTATAACGGAATTTAAATTCGCATAAAAATTATGTGAAGGTTTTTGATTGCTTCTATTCAATATACTTTACATTTTAATTTCTTTATATCGTGATGCTGCTAGCGTGCGATTTTGATTTTATGCTTATTCGATTGGTGACAAATGAAATGAAAACCAATACCTCGAAATATTAAAAAAAAATTTATCAGTCAATATTTAACTTAAATGGTATAGAGAAAAATATAGAGCGGTGACACTGATAGAATAAACCTGAGATCGTTACAAGGATTTACTAATTAAATAATTCATACAAAAACTATTAGATGTGAAATCCAGGGCAGCCAGTTTTTGATATATTTTAGGTTAAAATAATTAGTTAACCGCTGCCAAAAACTGTGTAATATTCATGAATAACAAATACAAGTTGATTTCATTAATTGTCAGCGTTGTATCGTTGTTTTATTTGTTTATTTGAAAATAAAATGTTTAAAGGTAACTATGCATCTACAAAATAGATTAAGTCGTTTACAAATCGAAAATAGTCTCCGAGATTAAAACATTTTATCTCAGATATTGAAATATTAAGTAAAAATAAATATTAGTTATTGATATATAAAAGGTATTTTGCTTTGAGATGTATTATATTTATTCATCAAATATAATAAAAAATGTTTATTTGCTGAATGAACGATCAATTAAAAACTATAATACATTAGATTAAATTATATTCCTCGCGGGCATGGCTTGATATGGTTTTCGACATCATATATATTTAATTTTCAATTAATTACAAATATTCTGAAATATTATTTATGATAAAATAATACATTAACTAATATCGTAAATAAACGCATTAAGAGATAAGGTGAGATGGCAAAAATAACTCATTTGAGGTATATATCAAAAATTAATAAAATATTAAACCACAATATTCTTTTGAATAGTGTAGGAATCAGAAATATACGATACCGTTTTTTGTAATCATTTGGCTAACCAAATTTAAGGAGAAATTAGGTGTCCACGAATATGATTTATACTTGATTAAAAACTGTGAATGAAATCATGATTTATAAAATAATGGCTTAAAATTAGTTATTTTTGAATATTGAAACGTATAGACCTATTTTCAGTATGATAATGAATATTTGTGATCAATATTTTATTTATGATTTATTATATTTATCAATAAATACAACTGAATGTATTAAATATTTTATCGCGTCATCAAATAAATACTAATTTTTTCATCATACAATATCATCATCTGGATTCAACTATAAATATTCATTTCTCTCATCTAAAATTTACCGAAGTTGATTATTATTGAATTCATTAGCTTATCATTACGTTGAATGGTTTACTATGATTTTTATTGCGCAGAATCAAAAATATTTTATTTTTCAATTGTGATAGGAAATAAATTAGTTTTCTTCGAGTTATTTTAGTAGAATAGGTTGTTTCTACATGTACTGTTATTTAAGAAACGAGTTTAGATTGACAAATTACAACAAACGTTGTAAATAACATTTCCCTTTATATTCTACGCCTTAAATATTCTTTAGTTTAATAAAAAAAATTTTAACTTGGTCATGACCATGGATAATTTGTATCATAAACATTTTTTTTGATCTCGAAAATCCTTTTCGGTCATGCCATGTTAAAATATTCATGGCCTGATTACATATTAATTGATTTAATGCTCCGTAATATTTGGTCATTCAAAAATTACTGAATTCTGAGTCATTTTATTGAAACTTCAAATCATCTCATATATTTGTACGAAATTATCTAAATGTAGACTAATATGGTCAATTATGTCAGAACAACACATTAAATACATTTTACGTTTTCCTAACTTCTGTAGTCTCCATTCAGATTGCTTTGTAAACTTTTTGGATTTTCTCACTAATTTGATTACAACTTGAATCACTAGTGACAATAGTAGTTCATCGTCTACACCTCGAAGATACGTGCTGGTGGTAATTTTTGCTAACAATAAATATACACAGTCTATTTATCAAACATCACCGCTTTGGAAAAAAATCATTTTATATATTCCCTATTTTATTTCTTTACTTAGCGCCGTTACTAAGAATGCTTTACTCAAAGGATATGCATAGATCAGACTACGATTTCAAGAAAGTATTTATGGTGTGGAATCTAACATTTATCTGCTAGTTTTAAGCCATTTTGCTTATAGTTATCTGTCATTTGTATATGCTATTCCTCGTCAGACCTTATATCACTGAATTCGTTGGTACAGGTTAATTTAAATGAAGAAATTCTACAAAATAACAGTTTGAAGCCTGCGTTGTCGGTTATGATACATGCTCTTTACATTATATTTTCTTTGAACATTTCAGAAAGGATACTTTATTGGAGTTATCATTTCAAAATTACCATCCGGCTTCTTAGAATTCAATTTGCATACATTCCCATGAATCAAAGGGTAGTGAAAAACCAGAACGAACTCGAAATGCAACCGTTTTTAATTAACGAAGAGGTACATAATGAAATCAATAATGAGATATGAATTACGAAATTATTTATTAATCTTTTGGTCTGCTTTTATAATCACGTGTTTAATTGTAAATAAAGATATCACTTCACAGAAAATAAGTTATACATAACAATAAATTTTATTTTATTTGAAAAATGATTATTCAACTACAAGTAAAAGAATTTTTTGTCACAATAATGACCAAATCTACTGTTGTAAAGGCAAAAAAGATTGCTTACGAATTTCTGCTTTTGACATTGATCCATTACATAATAAAGAATTATCCTAAATGTCCATCATAATTAAATTTCTAATATTTCAGAGATATTGATGGTAGCGTGTGATAGATACTTTTAAAAAAGTTCAGTTCCAAAAATCAAATATATCTGATCGATTGAATGTATTTAGAGTAGATACAAACGTTTGATCCTTCAAGCAGAATTTCAGACAATCATAGTCGGCAATACGATTATCTGCTAACATACGATAGGTTTAATAGATTTATTTAATACCTACAAATTGATATAAAAATGGTCATTCTCAAGTTTAATTCATCCAAACAATGTATATTGAGTGAATATATTCTACGGGATAATTAATACCAAATTTTAAGGCCATGTACAATTTTATCAATATCATTTCTTATATTCTGAATTTTATATATTGATGATGAGCAAATATTATCATTTGCGCAATCACTTTATATCTTTATGGCGAAAAGCTAAAAATTTTGCAACCACGATCGTTGCTTTCATTTTAAACGGAGATTTAAAAAAAATTATTTAATTAGAATGATATCTATTATAAATTATTGCAATCAGTTCGTATCTTGTGGATTATTTGCAAAAAAATTCTTCGAGTAACAACTATGTATTTTTAAACTCTTTACACTAGAAGCGGTAATATCAGTTGATGATTGAATTTAGCTAATAGTTTCAATGTTAAGTGAAATTTTGTGACATATCCTATCTTCGATTGATTCATCTTATCAAATTTCAAACGGTTTTATAATGACGTAGTGATGCTTTAATATCGCTGTAGGTTACACGAATTTTGATACAATGAACAGCTCTTAATTATGATTCAAAAATATTACAGGTTTGTTTGTTGCCTCTACTTTTATCCAACAGTGCCTTTATGGTCTGCGAGTTTGCTCAATATCGTAATGGATTTATAACGGACGTTATATTTCTTTCGATTATTACTAATTTATATTTCGCTATCCATCAATAACAGACACAAATCTGATTCCGCTTGTGAAAAAATACTTTATGTGTGAAAATTCATAAAAATTAAAAAAATGTTAATTTGTTGCCATGTAGTAGACAAATTTCTGTACAATTATGTATTATAAAATAATCAGATTATCCATGAATATATTTAAATAATTAAATTGTATTTAATTATTCGAGAAACAAAATTGAGTAAAAAAATTAAATTAATATTTTAGGCCATTTCTATGCATTGCTGAAATAATTTATCAAATTATGTTAGTTTATTGTTTAAAATTGATTCATAAAAATACCGTTTAAGGCATCCGCGTTGAATATATTTACTATAATCTGCGCACTGTGTGATGATTTGTTAAAAATTTTTATATTGTTTACAAAACAAATATAGACCTTTTTGTGTATATGAATGAAATAATATCTAAAATATTCATTGTATTAAGGCTATGAAGGCGTGAGGCATTTTTTATTATTTGTTTAGTTAAAATGACGATGAGCACAAGGTATGTCAACAATATATAAAAATATTATACAGACGTAATAATAAACCAAACATTGGATTATCTAATAAATAACGATTAAACATGCGGAAAAATTTCGTTTCACACCATGAAATTGTTGAGTTACCGAATTTATATTTTCTTCATTCATGACAAATTTCCGTTTTTAAACCATCGCACACATATTTGTATTTGAAGAGTTATTGGTAAATATCATTATTTAGGAATGGAAACAATATGTTTATGATTTGGGTTAAATTATCAAAAAGATATTTAACAATATCTGTCGTCAGAATTAACCATTTTCGCTAAACGCATTTGGTCTACCTTTCAGTAATAAACCACTCGTTTAAAACATCAATTAAAATTATTTATCAGACATCCATATTTTGACAGATAAGCAACAGGAAATTGGTGATTAACATTCAGTATTTACTCGTCTTGTTAAATATTTACGTACCGACCCAAATCTTAATAATGAATCCATATTATCAGATTAGTAACATTCAATGTTTGGTTAACGGTTTTATCATTTAAATTTGATTATCTCCGTGGTTTACTAATATTTTTGGGAAGTCCGATGTATTAATTACTACTAATTTTAGATCGATATGAAAAATATTTTAAGAAAAATTGATAATCTAACATTTCATGCTCTATTTACTGTTGTAATATCAATTCAAATTGTTGATATCAGTTTGGTATTTCTCACCATATTTGATAAACCTCAATTAAAGATGGTTGTAAAACCTCTACATCAAGAAGTTTTCGATTCGTTTCATTTTCATTCAAAGATAAATATTCTTATTCTCTTGTGAGAAGCTTCAACTCTATCGAAAAAGTGCTTATAATTCTAATGATTATTGCATATTACGCTACCCTATATTCAAAAATTCTCTTTACATATTTATCTCCTCAGAATATGTGTGATTTTCAGCTACTTTTTTTCTTATGGAGTTTGAGCACATTTTCGAGTTGTAAGACATTCATAAATTCAGTCATTAACGCTTGTGTCAATCTTTTCTGTTTCAAACCCCAAATTGTTAATTGGTCTCGTAAGATTTGAATTAATTTTAGAAACAATGCAAACAGATTGTGTCAAAATTCAACCTACAATTCTGATTCATGTTCCGTTAATTCTATTCTGGTTGAATATATTGGAAATCGGAATGTATTTATGGTACCACACCGAAATTTGCATCAAGCCTTTTAAAATTCAATTTAAGTTCAAAGAAGCATCCCTTATCGTCAAACAAACGTATCCAGAAAATGAGTTGGGATTTACGGTGTTAGTTCAAAAAATCCAGTTGAACGAAGCGAAAAACGAACAAACAAAAAATAAATTATTTAGCTTATAATATTAATAAATCTTTGAATATGATTTATACTTTATCATCACATAGTTACTAATAAGTTTAAATTCTAAAAACTATGATAATTCTAGTCAAGTATTTGTTGTCTGACATCATTTCTCTTCGTAAAAAAAAATTCGCTTTCTTTAGATTCGAGAAACATAAATAATAATTTATTTATGAGAGAAACTTATCTACAGGCTGTAAACTTCATTTTAGCATTTTTCAGTTTCGATTTGGGGCAGCGAACTTTTGGGACGTTTTCGAAATCAAATCCATATGTAGTTAAATTTTTTGATTTACAGGGTTTAAACTTTGATATCGTTGAAGAACAATTAAGCAACAAATATAATGTATAAAACTAAATAAATTTATTTAGTTTTTTTTATAATTTCATCGATTTATGACCTGATACATCATGGTTTGTGTGGTCTATTTAGTCCTCATTAAATTTCACATTTTTAAATTTTCTAAATTCAGATGCTTGTACTTGTTTCCTTGGGTTCAATAAACAAATGATGTAAACTTTCAAATATAGGATGAGGGTTCCTATTTTCGAAAATTCTGATATTTCAAAGGTCCCTGAAAACTACAACTGCCCCCATATGATATAAGTATGACACAAAGCTCCTTGACAAAAAATGTCTCTTGACAAGACCGAACCCAAAATATTTGGATGGTGGCTTACCTCAAATTTCACCTTTTCCAATTTTCCACCACGAGTTTAGTTTTTACAACGTAAAAATTATATCGTAAAAATTAAATCGTAAAAATCGAAACCTATTTAACTTAAAAAGGACGAAATAGACATAAAAACCTAGTATTTAAAAGGTTCACAGGCAATAAAACTAAAAAAGATATACAATTTTAGTTTTATTCGTTTTTCCATTTTATTTTTCGAAAAATTTTTATTCCACCAAATTGAAGTTGGAGCCCTATAAATAAAAAACTCTCCACCCAAATCGATGTTTCAAAAAACCACAGTGATGTTTTAACGGTATAAAAACCTTTCCGCAAATGTAGGAATTTCGTAGTGCTTTAGATGTATTTACTTATAGTAATTTTTAAAACATAACCAGCTCTCTATAAATCTATCATATTATCATCATGCTAGATGTTAGGAGATCAGATTGTTACAGTGTCATATGATTGAGCAAGAAAGGTTTATTGGTTAATAACAAAACGAATGAATTCATTGTTAAAATGTGTTTTGTGAATTTATTCATTTATACAGGGTTAGTCGATAAAAATGAATATTTTGTCATTTAAAATGTAACACGCGCATATTAAATGGAATTCCTTCAATTGAATCGGAAAAATTGTAAAATAATATCACAATAACATATGAATCAATTAATTCTATTTGTCTACAACAATCAGGGAAATATTTTTCAACATGTACAACATACATTTTAGGTTCTGTGATGTGATAAAATTGATTGCATTTTAAAATTGATTGTCATTTGTTTGCATTGGATTAAATTCAATTGAGATCTTTTATTATATACTTGTTACCATCCTTTTTGATCATATCCAATAATATATTGGAAAAAGTTCACAATTCCACTTCTGATATTGTTATTCTTATTCTGATGTGACAGAATTCAACCATTTTTGAACTTTGTGGAAACAAATTTGTGATTTTCAGTTTGACGCGTTTCATATAAATATATCACCAACCCAACAAATAATTAAATATTCAATTTGTGATAATCAGTTCTTTTTTAATCTTTCAATTAAAATATTTTTTAATAAATTCGAAGATATTACTTAGTTAAAAAATGAGCTTTACTACGAGTTCATTTAAAATAAAATGAACTACGCTGACGTAAATCATTTATACGCTGATGACAAACACACAAATATAATATCAGCGCGCAAATTTCAAATGAGCATTTTTAATATATACCACGTATTTGACCGTAAAATGAATAAATTTTGTTGTTCAATCATGGACATTTATTGTTTAGCTGCCCCTACCATTTTGATAAGCATTGTTAATTTTCAACGAGAATTTAAGTTATAAATTAATCTATATCTCATAAGCTTCGATACATGCCAATCAATTTTCCGAAATTGAAACATCCCACACATTCTGATTTGGTCGCCAAAAGACCCTAAAACAAAACAGAAATGCGTCTACTCAATAATAGTACTAACAACATCGACTTGAATTAATTGATCAATATCGTAAAAATATTGTCATGAATGGTGACTGTATTTCCTATTTAACGCACACACTATTAATGAATGAAAAATTTTTTGATTTTTTAAAAATAAATTATCGATTGTTTTAATCGAGGATGAACCTTTGCAATGATGGCATTATTAATTCTTCATTTCAAGAAATTCCATCATTCCTCGTGTATTCTCGCCACACATCTGTAATTAATTTTACATAATAGATTTATTTTATCATTATCTTCCTTTCTCACAACTTTTTTAACTGTCTGACACCGATTTTTTAATCAGAAACAACACTTTATTATTCCATCAATTTTGATGCAAAAAATCAGTAAATATTCATGAATAAAAACTATACATTCATTAAGTATTCAGGTCTGGGACGAGTTATGATTCTCCTTAGAGTTATATATATATATTCAACATGACTTTTTATGACTTTGAGAATACATCATTTCCATTTTTAATAAAACGATTCACCTGTTTTTATGAAGGATTCAATTAAGAATAAATGTATGACTGAGAAGTGAAAAATTTGAGTGATACGATTTTATAATCTCATTATAAGTGTTCTGGAATCTAATTCTGTATGTTTCAACTTCTTAAAATTCCATTTGGCTATCAAAGCGAACAATATTTGATTCCAGTAAATTTGCATCATTTTAAACAGCAAATATGATATAAAAAGTTATATCATGATAAAGAGAGTTTATGATAAGTTGAAGGGCTTGTTTCATCAAATGATACAAATCATATCTTAAATTTTTGGTGACAATTTAAATCATCATTTATTTAGCTGTAGTTTTGTAATATATTTAAGATGGTTTGAAAAGCAAATAATTTTATATTTAAAAACATATGCGTATTTCAAATTGATTATCAGAAAATGCTGAGAATTCAATTTATTATAACGTGAATAATATCACTAAGAAATACAATGGGCAAAAAAATAAAATGTATTTTCTATTTAAAAAAATATATTGACAATATTCGGCATCAAATCGTTTGAGAACAGAAAGACGTAAAATTGAATCTTTCAATCAATAAACGGAACATGAATAGTCGTCTTACAGTGTTTCATTCTTAGTTAATGAATTAATAATTTAAATATATCCATCTTCATCGATTTATATATCTAATTCTTCATATTCAAATACATTTAAATTTTTTTAAGTTTTAAACAAAAAATTTATATTAGTATATATGTTTAATATTCGAATTCGTTGGTCAGGAACCTGATGTTTAAACAATTATATACACCAACCTATAATATAAAATTAATATTTTCTGAAAAGAGGTATATGAGATTACAAAATTTGAAAATTATGTAAATAAAAACACAATTTATCACCACATCGATTTTATTTCCCATTTCTTATCTTTTAAAGGTATTATGTTTAAAATTTACAATGATGTATATATATTTAATCGAAACAAATTTAAAATATTTTAGATGGATATTTATTTGAATAATTATAATTCATAATACTTTGAGGATTAATGCAAACCCAGTAATTTGAAAATTTAATAGTATTTGTTGTCAAGATTCAAAAATCACACTGAAAATATTATCGATGTTGATATATGTAAAAAAGATATTGTAAAGAATTTTGATAGCCACGAATCTATGATTTATTTGTCATCAAAAAAAACAATATAAAAACTTCTTTGTAAACCAAAATTTTTAAAATTAAATGCCAACGATTGTAAATAAAATATAATAGAAATCGCTAAGATAAAAAAGTTAAAACAAATTATACTTTATATTAACGAATTGATGGGTATTTTTATTTAAATATATATTGGTGATAAAATAACATTGTATTTGAAAAATACTATACCTTCTGAAACATTTGTATTCTCACAGCCCAAAGTAAATGTTTAACTTGATTTACTGGATATCTTTAATACAACTCAAAATATTAAATCAACATGATACAAAATATTTACGAAATATTATATTTATCACCTCATTCTTCCGTTATATTCGATTTGTTTATTAGTTTTAATAACATTTATTGTATGTTATTACGATATATCTTGACAAGTTTCTAATCATAAAATCAGCGTAATCTGGTTAATATCATTATTTAAATAATTAAAAAAAATGAACACAAGAACCACAATAATTCTAATATCGTGTTTAGTAAAATTATTAACATATGTAAACCACAAATAGGCTTAAAAGAGACATAATTCATTCATTCTCAGTCGACAAATATAATTCATGATCAAGGAATATGAGTTATTTTTAAAACATCGCTAAATAATTTAGAAATACTGTCTTTTCGAATGTTATGTTCTTAATTTATAAATTGACTGTATTTTTTAAAATCGTTGTATTCCTTCGTCAGTATAATAGTGTAGATTCGGGGTGTTGATAATTGTAATCTATGATCAACATTAGCGAAACTGTTTTTATGAGTCGATTTTATGAAATAGATATGTTGTACGTATTTTTTGGCTGCTTCAGTTTTTAATCATAATAATTCTAATTAAGTTTTTATGAAATGATTTTCCACCTGCTTTTTCAACAGATTTCTACAATCGATATGCCTAAAATATTCGTGGTATAATTTCAAATTCGTAANNTACATGTCATGAAGTGAAAGTGTTTAATTTCTTATCACCATACATAAAGCATCAATTTATTACTTCTTCCCAATATTCCATGACAATACAAAATTAATACGCCTGGAAGTTATTGGTGTGTTAAATCGATTTTAAATTCATAAGAATTTTCAACTTATATATTTCAAAATTCAATTAATTGTCTATTTAATATATATGTGTCGAATAACCATCAATTAGGGAAATAGATATATTTCAAATATGTCAAATCTCATATTTGATTTAATTGACTATACCGTATTTTTTAATGTATAGCCCAGACCCTCTAAAAGCTGCACGCCCTAAATTTTCATTCAATTTTTATTTTGTATATGTAAAAAACCGAAAAACTCAAATATTTCGAAAATTCCAATGTAATATGGTAAATAATATAGAGTAAACGGTAAATATTCATATATTAGGCATATCCTTATGATGGTAGATTCAGATCTTTGGATAAAACTGGGGTTTGTACTCCTTAAAGGTACGCTAATTGATTTATAACAATAACATGGCTACAATTAAATAGAGTAAAATAATATTACCCTTGTTAAACCTTTTCAAAAATTGTTTTTAAATGTTATCGTTATCTAGATGATTTTTTTCTGTGGTGTTTATTTTAATTACATTAAACCCTTAATTGATTAGGCTCATATAATTTGTGTTTATCAAGAAATAAATAATGTGCTGCGTGAATGAAGTTAGTTTTTATGTATAATTGGTGATAAAAAATTGTTGAATTCCATCCAAATACAGTTCTTTATTTTGGTTAACAAAGCATATTTATTTCGCCTAGTGGTAAAAGGTGTATTGTTTGTTTTATAGATTAATATAAAATATACTGAGTGGTAAAAAGGCACTTTAAGAATACGTAGTCATTTAGTAATCATAAATAGTAAGTGAGATAACAACATTTCATATTTGATATAGAAATAATATATAAGTTATGTAATATTTGCTAATCAAACAAATATTATTTGATTTTGGGTGTTTTTATATAGATTTATACATAAAAAATTTGTTTGTTATTTTAATGAAAGATAATCACAACAGATGATCACATCAAAAAAATTGAGTAGATGTATGTATGGCTTAGATTCATTTTCACTTATGATATATAATCTCAGATTAAATCTTGGTTAAATTCATTCATATACAATGTTGACCAAAATCATATATATTTGAATCATTAAATAAACTTAGTCAAATATATACAAAAAAATGTAAGTGTTTATCGAAAATATAGACTTTGATGAGAAAATATTATTTTTTGCGCAAAATATATAGATACGTTTGATGCCATGCGGAATAAACATCATAATTAAATTTAACAAACATTTATGTGTCAATGAATAAACATTCTACCAGATTCAAAACTGTGAATGACATCTTGATTCTTAAATCATGGCCTCTCGCTTAATTATTTTGGAATTTAATCTCTTTATCGAAGTTAATCATTTTCAAAAATGTTTTTGAAACAAATATTTTAAGAGTGTTTCGTATATTTTCAAAATGTGCAATTACATAATTTTTATTTTGTTTAATCTCACAATAAATGAATTTGTGATGATTACGTTATGGTCAACAAGTAATATTATACCACTCCAATCTGATTGTTTATTCAGACTCTAGAGAACAAAGTTCATAATTCAATTTAGAATGTAAACACTTTGAAAATATAGTCTTGCCTTATCAAATACAGAATAATATATTCATTACTCAATATTATAATCCTGTGGATTAAAACGATAAATATTGATTTTTATCATCCGAATTCGTTCGAATCTGATCAATTGAAAATTAAAGATTATTAAAGTAAGTTCATTTATTTTAAGCGTAACTTTAAAACAGTATTTTCGATTTTCGTGACGCTGAGTCGAAACTATTTAATCTCTAAATTGTGATCTTTTTCGATTCATTTTTCTTCGATCTTTTTGAGTTAAACGAATTCGTTCTAATACGTTGTTTATTACACAAGCTCAATTATTTATTGAAAAATTTCAATAAGCGTTTGGTGTAAAATTTCAAGTTAAATACCACATTTTTAACACTTCATTTCTGATTCGAATTTAATATAAATATTTTCACTCTATAATGAGTATAGATGATTGTAATAACGTAATGTAATTTTGAACTATAAAACAGATTTGGGTACATCATTAAAAATATTTATTTTTCAAAACAAATATTTATGTTTTATATTGTATATTAATGGATTTAGGGCTGCGTAATACTGAGCAAAGAGAATATTACAAATATTTGAATTATTTAATACAAACAGACAATCCTCAAAATATTAATGTAAGAACTTGTCTAAGTTCAGATCAACATGGTAAATTGTCTCAGAAACATAAATCATAGATCGATAAATGCTATCCTAACTTTTTTGGTCTGCATTCAAATTGCTTTGTACACTTTTTTGATTTTCTACCCTTATTTAATTACAACTACAATCGCTGGCGAAAATTGTAGTTCATCGTTTTCATCTCCAAGATATTCTGCTGTGGTATTTTTTGTTAGCCATAAATATGCACAATCTATTTTTCAAATTTCACTTCTGTGGAAAAAAATCATTTCTGTTGTTATCATTGTACTTCTTTACTTGCCACTCTTACTAAGAATAATTTATTCAAAAGAAATACCTAGACAAGGCTTCGATTTTAAAGTAGTATTTATGGCATGGAATCTCACATTATCAGCAAGTCGTAAGCAATTTTTGATTATAGTAATCTCGAATTCGCTCATACTATTCATCATCAAAACTAATATTGTTGAATTCGCAGGTAATTTTTTTAATATAATTAGAAAACCTGCAAAATAAATGCGTGAAACAAGAGTTGTCGATAATGAAACATTTTCCTTCAATATTAATTTCATTAAACATTTTAGAGGTGATACTTTATTGGAGTTTTCATACTAAAATAACGACCAGGAGTCCAAGAATTCAATTTGCATTCGGTCAGTGAATCAAAATGTTGGTCAACGCAAGGTCGAAGATGAAATACAGCCTTGAATTATTAAGAAACTTAAGAACTAATGAAATCAACATTGAAACATGATTTATAATATAATTAGATTAATTTATCAAACTCATTTTAATATCGTTTTTAATGGTAAATATCGACAATATTTTACTAAAAGTTAGTCATAATAATGGATTTGATTACGGTATATTTATTAACTACTGGTTAAATTTAATTTAAAGAATTAGGTGTCATATCAATGACAAAATCTTATATTTTAAAGACATAAACGGTTGCAATCCTATAGTAGATTTTGATAATTAACCGTTATAAACTTGATAAGATACGCATAACTATGTCGAAGTAGCCAATTCGTGATTTTCTACGCCGATGTAGGAACTGGCCACAAGGCAACAGCCATCGTTTCTTCTACAGTTTTCACTTTCTTTGTCTCAATAGAATATTGCAGTGCTCGTGGGGGCTTTTATGTCAAATGTGGAGTTAGTATTGTACTGGCTGTGGGTTTAACCTAACGTTTGATTCATATAACGGGAATGCATTTGCTGAATCGTAGGTTTGCATTATTCCTTGTCGCGATTCGTGATGAAATGATCTAATGATGGGTTGTTGCATTGTGCAAGAGGTAAGCCGCAACTAATGCCGGCGTACGTAAGAGCAAGATCGTGTATGGTGTGTATCCATAGCTTATGGACAAAGACTGCATGGTTGATAACGATTATGGAAAAACTTGTAGCGGCGTCCGTAAGCCAGTGGGTCTTGATGATGGTATTTCACTCTTCTAAGGAACAGGTACAGATTTACTCTCAAAGAATGTTTTGTAACATCTCGTTCGAAGGTCGGCGATGTTTGTTCTCGTCTGTTATTTTTTCGAATCTACACGTCATCCTGCAGCGCAGATTTGTAGATAAGCTAGGCATGAATACCGTCTCTGAAGCTACTGTATAGTTTTTTTACTTTGAACTCTGGCGATAGAGGATGAGACCGTAGGAATCAGATCGGAGGGATAAGCATGCAGGGAACTCATCTAACTTTGCTGCCAAATAGATCTTCTGTGTGCCAGAAGATTGCTCTGAGCTATAGGGCCAGGTCATTTTTAGAGATGATAACTGCCATGCGGTGGTCTCAAGAGGCTGCAGGTTGTGTGGATCCTACTTGGAATTCCTTTCTAGGTTGCGAAACCGATCTCCCTGCGCACAGGAGTTTACTGACAATTTTGCCGTTCATTCACACCACGATTCAAATCTGTCCCTTGCGGTGCTTGATGGACAGTTGGACGTCTTTCTAAGGTCAGCTCTTTTTTTATCTAGACGTTTGTACCACTCGCGACTTGAGGCTGAACACACCAACAGACAAGGTACTTGTGTATCTTGGTCGCAAAGTTAACAATTGTTTATATAAAATTGCTGGCTACTCAGAAACACTTACGGACGATCAGAATAAGGTTTCTGATGGCAATTTCAATATGTCAATGGTATCCAAAGATTACTGTAATAAATAGGACTTTTTGTATCTTTAGGTCAACACAATTTAATCCTGTAAATGCCGATAGCGATTAATATGGAAACTACTCATCTCGTTGAATAGGGTTGCCGTGGGTTACAGGGGTTTCTACATTCAAAATGGTCCATCTCTAGCGTGCGACGATGAGGATATCTGTTCACATGAGCCCAGCATATTCACCAAATATGGGGATGGTAGTGTCAACAGTTAATAACCCATCTGTATGAGTTTTAATATGCGCAGCGATCGAAGATTACTATTGGTCTAGTCTATCTCTATATAGAGGTTATTCATGTATTCAAAACAGATGAGTATGTGTTAAGGCCGTTCGGCAACACTCAGGCGGTGCCTACACTGAGAACGATGCTCATGAATCCGTATGTAGTTACCTGTATTAAGAGGAGCAGTGAAGCATACAGCGCAAAGACATAGAGAGTTTTCTTGAGGAATGAGAATTTTATCTGAACGACAGTCTGCGTTATGTCGTTGATTGATTTTAAGCCAATGTTTTTGAAGAGGGCCGCTTTCAAACTTTTTATAAATGGCTGAGATGCGCAGATTTTGAGCTCACGAATGCAGGTAATCTCTAGCTAATGCAGATTCAAACTATCTGGCGCGCTTTTGCTCGATCGAGCAACATACAGTCCATCAGCTTATCTTCAAAAGAGGCGAGGCTGCTGGCAAAAATAATGGAACAACATTTGAATTTCACAGCATCATTGAAAAACTCATCCGAGGAGTGTCTATCAAGGCTGCAACGCTGATTAGAATTTCATTTAGTACTGCTTTTTGGTCTACTCAACATATACCAAATAAACTTTTGGGAAGAGGAGGCCGAACTCTTAACTGTGTTTCAACAAGTAAAAACTTATTGAGTAAGAAGTAGGCTAATTTCTCCTTTTTACACTATATCATTTGGGAACAATGCAAGGACATGTTCAATTCACTATAGAGGGCTCATGGCGATAAAAATTATGTCAGTCACTGCGTAATAAGCGTTAAGTGTACTTCGATCCAAAATGGCCTCCACTATTTAAGAGGTCTTGTGAACGCACGCCACCAATATCAAAGTCTTCATTGGCTTCCTTAATGTTGATGACTAAGGTATATACCGGAAGTTAACACATTCACCTCGAAAAGTGACATAAAGGAATGACGGAGATACGAGACTCACGAATAGCGCATTTCGTGGGGTTGTCACCACACCTATGTGAATTGAACCCTTGTACAAGAAGTTTGATTGCTCTAGAATGAATAACCATAATTGTCCAATCCTTACGTTATCCATGTATGCCACATGGTTGCATATTGGACATGATGCAAGATCACATTCTAGTGGGATTAAATTCTAAATCAGTGGCGAGATATTGATCATTGCAAGGATGAAAATTACAGGTGATATCGAATAAATTTATGGGACTCATACTCTTTATTGAAAAGGAACAGCTGTGCAAGGTTGTCTTCAGGCGAATATGCTATGCAGTTTGAGTTAATTGATATTTTAAACACATCTTGCTACCATTTGAATGTCCATAAAGAGATGTTTTACCAAAATAATAGGAGAAATAGAGCAATCCGATAGAACACTATCGCAAAATCAGCGTAGATAGTGAACTGAGACTTCTTGGTGGCTGCCATACTTTCTCTTGCTTTACAAATACAATAAATTGATAAACACATTCATGGTGCCTTAATCTAGCAGGGCTTTGGACTGCCTGGTAACTTGTTTCTCAATGAGTGGAGCAATCTATATCTTGGGCACAATCGTTCAGATGATCTAATATCTAATGTTCATCTAAGCAATTGGGCTATATTTCTGTAAACGTAGCAGCTGTGTTACTTTCGGGATCAATGAAATGTTCTGTTTAAATAGGGAAGCTAAAGCCTGCTCGAGGCTACATAGATATGAGTTAAATTATGGAGCTTACTTGTCTCTTAAGGCACTACATTTCTTGTAAAAGGCAAATGGGATGCCGTTAGGGTCAGAATTTGACAATTCAGATTTGACAATGAACCATCACGTTGTAAATATTATCATAAATTTTACTTATAATAACATTCAAAAAATTACAGCGCTGTACATAGTAACGTGAGAAATATTATTTATCAAAAAATTGAATTCCTACAAATCAACTATGTGATTGTTTAAATGAATTTCTAGTATATATTATTTGGTCTGTCCAAGATAAATATAAGCCATCTAAATTGACAATACTAATCCATACAAATATACGATCGACTTGAATAATTTTACAGATTTATTTAACAGCTACGAATGGATATAAAAAGTTATTCTACAATTAAATCGATATAAATAATATATATCGAATGAA
Source organism: Thelohanellus kitauei (assembly GCA_000827895.1). Lineage (NCBI taxonomy): Eukaryota > Metazoa > Cnidaria > Myxozoa > Bivalvulida > Myxobolidae > Thelohanellus > Thelohanellus kitauei. Next base: position 34,881 of record JWZT01003606.1, read on the forward strand.
TATATTTAAATGAATAAATAATATTTAAATTTAAGCCTTTTACGCATTTGTATCAATATCTTTTTCAATATTAATAATATGATAGGTTCTTGAGTAGGATATGTACACGTTGGCGCCACCACTCTTAATTTTTGTAAAGAGTTGGCTATAATTTTGAATCCATAATTCCTGTATATATTTTAAACGGCGATTAAACAATAAAATTGATCATGATAAGAATAATTTATTTGATATTTTAGATAAGTATAACTAATTTTTATCGCTTGGATATTGTGGAGAATAAACGTGAAATCCTTGCAAAACAGACAATTGAGTTTTAAATATTATTTTATTTAGAGACGTTTAAATACGTTTATGCCGTTTTATTGAGGCTATTTTTAATCAAATTTTGTGTCATATTTTTTATTGATATAATATAAAATTTCATTTTACAATAAATTTTGAAAGGGTTTATTTTAAGAACTTTAAGATATTTAAATATCTGGGTACTCTTTTCGAACTTTCATAAAGTTGGTATCTCTTCATGTTTATTTGAAAACATTCCAACTTTTCTTATTTTCTTCGAACCTGTTAATATAGAGTCGATTGTATCTCTAAACTCTGCTCTTTTGCTAAATTGCTAAATAATTTGGCCCATATATCGTTCGATCATCGGTGATTTGGGTTTCGCAATCTCTAAATTACAGACACGAGCCAATTCACTCTGTGAAAGATACTTTAGAGTAGTGGTGAATATCAATTTACAAAATAAGTAATTTTTTGCTATGTAGTAGACCTTTGACTGTCACAATATATAACATTCAATATTTGAATCAATCATGAATAAAGGTAGTAATTGAAAACATATTTAATTATAAAAATTCTAAGTGGTAAATTATTTTACAAATAATATTTTTGTACTTTATATGCATTGATGAAATAACTGACATAAAATATGCTAGCCATGGTTTTTAGTTGATTTTTTTACATGCCGTTTAAGACGGATGTAAAAAATATATAAAAACTCAAATATGCGCCATTATGTGATGATCTTTAATAATACATACCTTATTTAACAT
>JWZT01003606.1:57887-73504 GCA_000827895.1 Thelohanellus kitauei
GTCATTTCGTTACATCTTCATTAAAAAGTTAAAATAGAAAATATTCATTAAGGAGTAAATAATCGAAAGAAATGTTTTAGGAAAGGGTGGGAGTGGGCATATACTTAAATCTGCAGAGGTTCATAAATTTAGAAAGGTCATGATAGCAAAAATTCATTGAAAATTTTCATATTAAATTGGAAGAGGTAGGTTGTTTTAAGATTTGGTTTTATATATATTTACGAATTACCAACGATTATAACTTTGAATATATGAATAGAAAAGTGTGATTATTCGGCAAGTTGGTAGAATCACCTCATAAAAGACAATCTAATCAACGTTTCATATTAATTTTATTTTGAATAAAAGTAGAAAAAATATTAAGATTTTTAAAACTATCGAACGAAAATATCTAAAAAGTTATCAATAGAGAATTGCGAAAAATTGTAATTGAATGAGTAAGAATTGTCAAAACTTACCGGCTCACAACGGTGGACGGGAGCACATGCATAGTGGTATACGAGTAATGATATCAAGAATAGCTGAAGAGTTTTGATAAGAGAATTTGATATAACCTTATTAGCCATTGAATCCATTTATACTCCGACCGTTTTAACTGGATATTAAATTATAAAATTGATTATCATTTTAGTTTTAATATAGGTCGTCACTATGACATTCTCTTGAAGCCAATAACCTTAATAAAGTGCGAATTTATATTTAAAAAACTATATAAGCCATGATTCTTCTAATAACATCAATTAGAGATTTTATACTCAATCAAATCATATACTACCCTTAATTTTATAAATAATTATCATTTTTTAACTGTATTAGCGGCTAGATTCATGCAAGATCACTCGTAGATTTAAATTAGTGAGAGTAAAAACATAAATTTGATGAAAATAACACCGCATTAATTGAGGAGGTGTGGAAAATTATTCGAATGTGGCAGATAAAGAACTGTCACAGTCTGAGATAAATCTTTTGTAATTACCGTGAATTTGAATCGAGAAATTTTATATCATGTGATTACCAAACCCAGTCTAGAAAGTGCGGATGAAACGTGGTAAATTGAAAAGATGGGGCAAACATATTGCCGTCCACTTAATCTTGCTGCTTGGAAGAGATTTATGTTCTTTATTTTTCTTGAATTTCTCCAATAGTAAAAAACACAAAAGCAGATGAAATGTCTGGAATTTAGATAGACAATAGTCGAATCGATAATGGGTTCTATTTGTTCATATCGGATCTCAGACGTATGGTTTGATGAATGTTTTATCCAAATACACTGCCATTGATCATCTAGTGTTTTTTCATTTACAAAATTTCGTTGTAACGATTGATGACAGTCTGAATGTAATGGTCTGTTAACTCAAGAGTTAATTTTATCCTGTATGTAATTCCTTACAATAATCCTTGAAATTCTTCTTAGTTTAGAAGCTGAAGCACGTAAGGTCCTCGTTAGAGTTTTAACAAAGTAATGCGATGGAATCAATATAGGCATGGATTATTAGCAGTATTTCCAAGCTTACCTTAACTTATAACCGTGTCTGTTGCAAAGAAAGATACAGCTAATTGATCAAGTAAAAGTCTTCTCATACAATCGATCATTGTCTTAGAGAAATTCAAACAAACCAGTTCATATAAGCTTCTAGAGATATCGAGACTATCCTGATTAATGCTTCAGGCCATTTATCATCTAGAGCTTTCGTTTTTGTCGAAAATCCGTAACCATTGCAGAATTTTGAATGTTTAATCTCTTTTATTAAGTTTTTTTGTCTATATTTTTTTCTATCGTGAATTGCAATTGAAAATCATACTCTCTGAAGATCAAAAAGAGGTCAAACTGACTCACCAACCGTTTCATGTCGTTTCAACTCTCCAAAACGGGCCACTAAAATCATTTCTTTATGTATTATCTCTTTAATACACATTAAGTTTGAGATCGACGGTAATCATTTATTATATTTCAGATATCTGCCTACTATATTGATGTATAAATTAAATAAATAATTGTGTTTCATTTGTAAATATAATTAATTAGGGTTTATTTAATTGCATGATCCTTTAATTATATTTAATATATTTATATTATGATAGAAATTGATCTGAGATATGAGGTCAGTCGTGGGATGAAACATTCTTCTACGTATTCAAACTTCTGTATTAGGGCAAAAACCATTTATATAATTTGAAGCGGCCATCGCTAGTCAAAGTGATTAAATACCCGAAAGTAATTACTGAAATATTCATCGAAAATTTAATTATACAACTATGGCTAACCAAATCTTTAAATTATGCCCATATTTAAATATTTTATCAATCCGTACACTTCATTAAAAAAGTATGAATGAATCTTTAAATGTACAGCACTTCCATTTTTTTCAGGAAATGCATAGTTAAAATACAAAGTTTTTCGACGAGATATTTTTACTGAAATATTTGAAAAACAAATTAATTATAAATTAAACGTCATTTAGAACCTGCAAAAATCAGTGACAATAGTTTTGTAACGGTTTAGTCTCCATATAAATTGCACCAATAAATATTCTATAATCTTTTAACTGATGTTGCAAAATTCATCGATAAAGTTCTTTGGATTTTTTGATGATGTTTTCATTAAAAAAACATTCATAGTTCCCTCATTTTTATTTGTATGGGGACCTGTCATAGGCTCACGAAAATGATGAGAATCAATTACTGTATGGTAATCATGAACCATTCGTTATCTCTATCAGCTAGGAAAACTAGGTGTAATTTTTTCCACCCTGATAACAATTTGGCATGTATTTTCTTAGAAGATTTTTCGAAGCTCTCTCGTACATTTCAACAAGAAATACAGATCGCTTAGGCATGTTTTCGCTTTCTCCCAATACCCATGACTACTAACTGGTAGACCCTCATGGTATTAATTTATCAAACCTCTGACTCATCTATTTCTCCTCCATAATCTGCTCATCGATATTAAAATTTCATGATCTATGGATTATCTATTGTTTTATCTTAAATACTTCATAAAATTGATAATCGCAGTATCTGAAAACCTAAATAAAAACACAGCTGTGTTCGTTTTATACCCTATTTCAAATAGAACATAGTAATGCATGATTAATTTCAAGCTTGTAATAACAGAAAATTGTTACACGCAACCTGCATATTTTTTCGGTATTCTTTCTTAAGTCAACGCAAACTAGGATACATTTTTACTAATTTTGCTACTAGGGCAAGCCATACGATTTAAGAGGATTGTCTAGATTTCATATATGATAATATAATTTATACGTACTTCTTCGTTCTTTATATATTAGTGAAAATTCAAAAAAAGTCGGAATAAGATGTACTGCTTGTGTATGTGCTAGAAACATCGAAAGGTGGTGGGAAGTTCTTAATGGGATCCAATATATATACCGTTTCAATAGTGTAGGTTATTGATTATTTAAATTAATATGTATTACTAGATTTGCCGAAAAGTTCTTGTAAAGAAGTACGAGAACTTGAGTGTGGAGTGTTAGTTGTTATGTTTATTGTAGAAATCATGATTGGTATAGGATTTAACCATGCCTGTTTATAAAAATAACTTGTTGTTATAAAATTCTATCAGATTTTATTTAAATTTGTGTACATCATTTTCACTACTAACATTTATTTTATAGTTAAAACGTAGTTTTGAAATCAAACATATTTGATTTTATACAATAACAAGTAATGCGACGGCGAGGAATATTTTGTATTTGTTAAATTCCTTCTCATTGTATAAACTTAACAGTTTTTTTGTTTAAAACATCTAAATGTATATTATACACATATAAACCTATATCATACGTGTAAATATATAGCATATTAATAAGCATACAAAACAGTTTAATTGATACAGTTTTTGTGAAGGGTTAAAAATTTTTACATGTATTGAGAGTCATGAAGTGTATTAAATACAAATATGACTACTTAATAAATTTGCCATGGGTGTGGAGAAACATCTTACATATTTAATGTCTTTTTTATAAAAAAAATTTTCAACAAAACAAAAAAAAACTCATCAAATTTATTATTTATGTTTCGTCAATTTCCATTGATCAATATCAGTCTTCGATCTCTCACAGAATTTAAAGCATGATTTAAATTAAATATTTGAAATTAAGGTAGTTACCGCATCTTTATCGATTAGGATTCAGGGCTAGTGCATTTCAGTACAAAATGTTTTAATTTAATGTGTTCTAAACTCGGTTTATTAGTAACAATGGCGATCTGTAACTATCAAATAGTGCTTTAGATTAATAAAAAAGGATTGAATATGTATTTAAGAATACAGGTTTGCGAAATTTAGAACTAAATTGCTGTTTCCATATTTTAGATAAAAATTTTATATCGAAATTCTTCTGTATGAAATGAAGTTACAAAGCCAATTCCCAATGATTCTTCTACGTTATATTTCCTCAGTCTAAACAGAATGATTTAATCATAGTATTCATTTTTTTCAGAGTCTGCTTTCACATTATAAATAGTGGCCACAATTCATTTAAAAAGGACTGTGATCGAATGAAATATTACTTAATAAGTGTAATGAATCAGGTACTTAATGGCCGTGTGGTTAGATTAAATGGTATACATGACGATTATAAATTTTCGTTGCCAAAATACTTCAACAATCAAAATGAAGTAACTAGAAAATTTTCGGCGTTGATAAAAAAATCAACCGTTTCATCACATTGAACAATACTGTTCCATTGTATTTAAACGAATTTTCATTTTATATTTCTAGATTCATACTAATATGCATTAACAGAACACGCATGGCTGTTTGTAGGTGTATGCAGGTATATATTTTCTAAAAGACCGAAATTTACGGTATGGAATATCAAGAGTTTTCGTAGGTTAGCATACATTTATTCAATCATCGACATTGAATAGATTTTCCTGTATTTAAGATCATAAGACAGTCCTTTTCGAATTGCAGCAAAAATAGATAATGCATGCGAATTCTCAAATTATAAATGTGTTGATGCGAAAAAAAATATTCTTTTCGAGCCTCTTCTAATGCTGTAGTATTTTTATGATAAAAAATATTTCATTTTTAATTTCATCATGTTTACGTTTAATAGATTGTACCTACTTAATTTTGAAGCTAATTAAGTTATAAATTTGATAAAAATTATGTCGAATGTGGTTTATTTTAGGTATTTACGAAACTTGATATGTATTTTTATAATATTTATCGTAAATGACAGTTTATATTTTGTAATTTCTCAATTCGTGAATATAGATGTGCCGTCAATTGTGAACAAACTGCAAAGGTTTGTCTCTACATATCTCACATTTCTAATCTATATGACATCCATAGACTCATCTATAAACTGAATTAAATATATAATGAGCTATCAAAGATATAATATATAGAAATATATTTTAACCTGATCTATATGTTTGAATTCATTTTCATATGTTATAATTTTAAAATGTATGAAAATAAACATGTTTCATTTTAAACATAACGATTATGAACGATAGATGTTTCGGTTATATCAACCTTCTGATTGTCGGAAAAGTCAGTTAAGAAAATATGCATGATTCAAAAACAGATCTGAAAACCATGGCTCTATTTTCAATGTCGAATGTTCATTCAAACATGCAAATAATCACAGAATATATATAAGTCATTCATTTTGATGTATTATATTATCCAAAATTAAAAACATATTGAATTAAATAATTCTTCAATACTCGGATGAACCAGTCCTCAAAAATTGTCCTGTCATATTTTATTCTACAAATATCGACCATGGTACATCGATGACATAATTTCAGTATATATCAATTGATTACGACGACTATATAATAAATATTGAAACAAAGTTTCGAGTAAATTTGACACTAGATAACAAGTAAGGAGGTTATCACATAGACAAATCGTTGGTACGGATATGTCAGAATATCAAGGATACGAATTTAATCCATTTAAAATGGAAATGCAAATGTCTATCAATTCTGATGACTACCATATACTTTTTTTTTATCTTTTTGATGTCACTCATGATAAATTTATTTTAACTCATTCCCTTGTTTTAATGACCACCGCATTTACGATAGATTATGATGAAATAGAAAGAACTTCTCTAAAAAATGACGATACTTATTACGAATTTAATCCAGATTATGATGATCGAATCGAACCACATCTGATACAAATTATTCACTAGATGAATCATATCAAACCACTATCGCTGAAAAGGAATTTACTGGTGAACCAAATCTTACAACTTCAAGTCCTAGATATTCTTTTCCTATATCAAATCTAACCACTCTTGATATGAATCCATTCGAAAGATTTGTATCCAATGTATCGGATGCCGACTCCGAGTTTTACGGTAATACTTTATTTATAACCAGATTATTATGGTCTCCGCAATTCTGAGTCATTCTGGATTTATAAAAATATTCCGTTTATCAATTATACCAATATCAATTACACAATGGAAGGCGAAAATGGGAGTCTACAAATATTCTTTGATTATCTATCATCTACGATACATAAAATCTCACCGCGAATATTTTCTCATGATACAAGTTAGATTCTTATGTAAATAAGGTGATGAAGATTCTGAAAAACGTCGAGATGATTCATTCCATCATCATCATTCTAAAAGATCCAATAATTTTGTGAATAATCAAAAACATGATGGCTCCTCGTTCATTTACGGAACCTCTATCCAAAATATGAAAAATGTTTCAAACCCAAATGATCTGAATTATTCCGATTCAAAACAATGCAATTCAAGCAATCCGAAAACTTGCCAAAAATTTGTGGGGTGGTCAAAATATTATCAAAATGTTTTGATCTCAACTATCCTGGTAGTAATCGCTATATGTGCAATTCTTATATATTTTGTCAAAAGAATGGCAATGAATGATATTTTAAATGAGGAGTTCACATAAAACACGGAAAACAAATATACAGATCAAGACTGGCCATGTGATTCATATTCTATTAAAGAATTGAAAAATATTTGATTATTTTTGAATCTCTATTTTATAATATTCAATAATATAACCATTTCGGGTGTTTTTTTTGTTTCCGTTCATAGAAATCGGCAGTGTGTGGTATTAATAGATATTTTCAAATATTCTAAAAATATGAAAAAAATTTTAAAAATCCCGATACTGCTTTATTTGTATGAGAATTGAAAATATCATATTTTTAATAACTTTGAAATATAAAATTCACTCGAGTAGAAAACTTATATAATTCTAGTTCTTGCAACTCAAAAAAGAAAGTCTTTACTCGCAAATAATGAAAAACTTGTCACTCAATATTCTCAGCTAGGATATCATTAATTTATACGTCCAAAAGTGAATAATTTTGCCTAAAGATACTTAAAATATCGATTGATAAAATCTACATATCACCGAATGCCAATGACAGTACCAACACTACAATATATACAAATTTATTGAAAAAAAGTAACAACATTTTGATAAAATATATATGTTCGAGAGAAACTATTAACATTTGTGTATATAATTATAAAATATTAAAATGCGAATAACCTTTCTTTCTCATAAATTAGTCATCGAATTCGTTTATTCTAACTCTAAGAATTCCGAAAATTGATTGCGTATTTAGGAACTTCTGAATGGGAAGGTGTCGTATATCAGATAAAAAACATATTTTTTAGGAATGTTTTGATATTTATTGATTTAAATATAAGAGATTAAATAACTCCCAAAAACGTCTTTAACAGTCCCTAGTAATTTATATTTTCTGCTATTTATTTTTTTACATTGATTTTTATGCTAAAATTGACACAATATTGAAATCAATTGACTGTAATTAAGTTGAATATTTTTTGAAAATTTCGTTAAATCAAGTTATTGAATGAAGATTATCACTAAGCCTTTTCAGATTCAGCTTTAAAATGAATCATGCGATAGTAATGATAGTGTAAATTTGCAAAACATATACTATTGTAACTAAAATTTTATTACGAATATTTTTATATAATGATATCAATACCTAGAAATGAATCATAGTATAAGATTAAGTGGTTAACATTTGAAGGTTTTTTATATTTCAAAATGATATTCTCGGATTATTAATTTTTGAACATGTTTCACTTTCTATTCAAGCAATCCTAAAAAATATTCTATTTACCTGTATTTTGAAAATAGTATCATAATCCATCTCGTAATAATTTTACGAGTTCGTTTAAAAATCCTTTAACACGCACCAATTCATGTACTTATCAAATGACGTTCTTGATTGCAGACTGAAAACCTATCATCACTCAAATTATAGCCTGAATAAAATGTCCAAAAATATGTTTATAAAGCGAATCTATGGTAAATGATTTTCATATACTTTAATAAATAGGTCTATTAGGAATTAAATATACATGATTAATGAAAGGTATTAAATTTGTTCAAACCAATATTATACTCATTTTTGAATAATTATCAAACATTTAACTGATTTATTTATATATTTCATTTTTATGAAAAATTAAACTAAATATTTTTTGATTCATTTGAATCGATATAATTATAATCAACAAATATGTATCGATCAATATACATATCATAATCTATTATTTATAATGGCCATTCATATTTATCTTAATGTTTTTGTTCTCAATTCCACTCATTTTTTAATTTTAAATATGCCCTCAATAAGAAGAATAAATCATAAATGATCGTTAATAAAAAAAGGTTTTCCTTAAAATTTGTCCAGGATCTCTATATTACAAACGTGATTAGAGTATAATTAACGTGATTATATTACATGCGTTACTTCTATTGGCACAAAATTTATAATTCTGCATATGAATAATAATCATTAAATCTCGATACCAGAATCCTGATTTTTCAGTACTCAAATATTTTAACGCCCTAAATCGATATGGAATTGTATGCTAGTGAATTTTACACTAAGTTCATAGATATGATCTGATGTGTGGTTATTATATGAGGTCTATTATTTAAACAATATAGCGATTATTGACTATATGATGAGATAATTGTTTTTAAAAATATTATTATAATGGAAATGAAATATTCTCATACGTTAATATAGGTGTACCTGTTTTATAAGTCCAAACTAAATAAAAGTATTTTTTGAAAATTTTTTTATTAACATGTATTCCCTTATTTATATGGAATAATAAAAAAATGGCCGAATAACTGTCTGATGCTCATGAAATATAGGTATATTGTTACTTCGACCTCCAAAATTAATTAGATAATTAGTCTATTTACTAAAAATATCTTTTTATTTTACATAAACTAGATTAGGAGCTGATATATAACGTTTTTAATATTTTTTAATGTCCTATAAATATTTCCACATATCTTAGAAAATACGATCTCCGAATACTTTGTTTTTATGTCTATTTCACATCTTTTTTTTAATAGATATGTAAATTATTCAAAATTTATCCCAAAAATGCCTTCAAACAATTCGATACTACGTATTCAGACCTAAACATGTAAATAAAGATAGATCTAATAGCTTTTGTCGCAATATATTTAGTAAAATCCAATAATTATAAATTGCATCTATCTTGTAGCATGATATTATCGATGCAGCATGAATAGAGTATAAATAATTTAAATGGCTTGTGTATTTGCATTTGTATACCTATTTATGTAATTATATCTGCTTATAAAATAATAAGATGCCAAAATTATATCGATTGTACTTAGAATAGCTTAAGAATTATCTAAGGCCATTTACAGGCCATTAGTTCTAATTTATTTGTGTTTATTATATTACTAAATTTATATGAGTCGTGGATATTAGAATTATTGTATTTAACGAGGTATCTATATTTAACTATTTCCTAGTCCAAATATGTCATAATTTAACCAAACGCGAAATATTTCGAAATATCAATTTTATAATTAAATGCTCTGAAATTTTATAAGCTAACCATTTTTGACAAACCGGAGCTCAAAATCTGAGATAAAGTTCTCTATAATGAGAGAAAAATATTTTTACGTTTGAAAAATGAATTTGGTAGAAAATCAAATACAAAACATGCTTAATCAAATTGCCAGAATAATATTTCTGAGTTATAACTACTAATATTATTCAAATCTTAAAAGTATTAGCGTATAAAATCTCGTCTTTGTTGAAACAAATCAAATTATCTATTCAGAGCAATCAAAGAATAAAATCGATTTCGAAGAACTAGAGTGCCTTGATATAGACCAAAAATGATTTGTTTATCACATAGGTATCCAAAGGTGGCACTGGAAAAAATAAAATGGCCGTAGAGAATTCATAGAAAAAATTTTGATGTATGATTTTTAAGCGTATCGATGGTGCAAGCAATGGCCTATTAATACAATAATAAAAAATATATATAGAAATCAAAGAAACTACCGATTTAACAAGAATCAAAAATTTGTCAAACATCATGTATTCTTAGATATTGGATTGATATATCGGAGAAGCTACTTTATATTGCTCTGCGTGTACGCGAAATAAAATATTTAAAGTTAAATCAAAGGCTCAAAGGCTGTCATATTTTTGTGATTGAAAGGGTATGTATTTCGTTATGGAGTATATTTACATACCACAAATTGATGACTGAATCAAATTTAAGACGAGTCTCAGTGAATGAAGTGGGTGTCTGCGTCCAGGTTGTTCGTCCGAAGTTAAAAGAGGCATATCCTCTATCGACATATGAGAGTATTGCATCATTCATCATCAGTAAACTATATTTATGAGTGATAACCGTTTGAAATCATTTAAGCCATTTTTATATAATATTTTGTTCAATCAAACAACAACGGATCTACATCAAAAAAACCACAAAATATGTACAACCCAAAATATAATTAATCGATTATTGTGCATATTATTGCAAGTATTTAACTTTGTTTAGTTACAAAATACATAGATTTCTGATAAGCCATTTTAGGCTGGGCAGACAGGCTGCACGAATCTCGCACCTAATTTTCAAATTATTTAAATTTCAACATTCTTCTCGTAAACGGTAAACTTTTATAGCTATGCCTGTAAAAATCACTAATAAACTCAGTAATCATCTTTAATATTTTTTTGAGTTAAAAAGTTTATATTGATGAAAACTCAATAGAGAAGAAATTACCGAAACTATGAAAACTTTAAACCACTGATTGTTTCAATAATTTAACTGTCTAATACTTTATAATTCGTTAATGAGAGATCGGCACAAGACCCGATATAATTTCAAGAAATAGGGTGGTAAGATTTTGAAAAAACACAAAATTGATAGTGGTAACAAAAGATGGTTGTTAAATTAAGGTAAAACAGTCAGTGTATCCCAAATTCAAATGAAAATTAAGATTTAAATTCATTTTCTCCAGTAATAAAACTTTCATAAAACTTATGTCAATTTATGTGCTCAGTTTGATATCCTATCTTCAAAATGAAGTATTTAAAATGTTAAATTGTCTAGAATGTCATCCATCGGCTATGCATTTTATGAATGAAAAATTAAGAAAGAACGTTAGTTATCGATATATTATGTTCTATTGCATAAATCAACCATATGTATATTTTTAGATTTTTGTGACCGTGAATCAACTGTCCAGATTTTTCGGTATTAGAATGATTTCAAAAATCTGTTAACATCAGTCTTCATAGAATTCTGCATTAAATTCTCGACAAATATTTAATTCATATATCTATCTGTTTGGATGTATTTTGGGAGGACAATTTGTATTTGTACTGTTTTTGATAGAAACATCGGTTTTGCGGATATCTTTTTCAAATGACATATCAACTCGCTTACAAAATATGTTTAGATATTCGATGACATCCATAAAAGGTGTAAATAATCTTATTTTTTGATGTAATAAACTCTTGTGTTGTTTAGATTTCATTGTTTATTCTGCGAGTGACACATGCAAATGAAAACGAAAATTATAAATTATTCCTAAATATATATCTTAGCCACAATTCGAAGAAAATTGTTCCTGGCTCAAAAATTCACAGGGTAGCCAATTAGAAAGAGGGAATATTAAACAGAGTTAAAACTATCAACTGGTTCATTCTTTAATATCTGTATCAGAAATGTCGGAAATACAGTATTTGGAATTAGAGGTATATATAAACTATTTTATGAAAAGCTCATTATCTCATGTTTAACTCGATAAAATAATGTTTTTATGGAAGCCTATGGAGAGAATATATCATTTTAATAAATTCTTTTTCATTTAATAGACACATATTATTCATATTCTTCAGGGCACGAAAAGAACAATGAAAAGCAGCCAAATTAAACAAGGATTGTCTCATCTACTTATCACCAATCACATGATGTTATACAACCCGGTTATGATGTTATGTTAATTTCAAAATCTGTAAGACCACACAAAACATTGAAGAACTTATTATATGCTGCAGTCGTGGACGTAATAAAGTATAATCTAAATAATCACTTATCGTTAAATATAAAATTTTAGTCAAACTAATAGATCTGTTAAACAAATAAATCAAATGGCGAATGATGCTGATTTGTATATTTACAAGTTATTGAAATAGCATCAACATTATTAATTCGACTTGATGAATCAATGAGCCAAAATAACTAAACATGACTCATTATATATGTTCCATTCATAATAGAAAATAATATTTGTGACCAGTTTTTTATTCTAAAAATTTATAAACTGGAACATATTTCCGAATTGATACTTGACATCGTTACCAAGTTTATTCAAGCCTAACAAACTCCTATTCATAAAATGTTCTAAACAGTTTCTGATGGTTTGGAGCAAAGATAATGCATTATCACGGCTATATATCGCATTTAAATGAAGAATTTACAAATATTTTTTTTAATAAACTGTTTCGCCATCGTCACCATATACTCGTAAAAAATATAAGCGAACTTTTGCATATATCGTGTTAATATTTCATTTTTTACATAAATCAGAACAGAAGTACTTTTATGCAAAACAGTTTCTTTATATATTTTTGTACGGAAAATGATGAAAAATACAAACGTTTGGGGCTGTACACCAAAGTAAATCAATCTTCAAAGGGAATTTGTTTATTTTGTTTTGTCAATCTAAATAACTCTGAATTGGACTTCATTGAAAACCTAGATATTAATCTATACGAAAACTTTATTTAACCCAAGAATGACAATGATGGTATTACAGATCTTTTAAATATATTCATCTCTTACAATATACTATTGAACGGGTGGCGGGTTGAATTTAGATACAACATAAAATGTTGTAGTTGATTTTATTGGTATCTTCTGTTAAAACGAACATTATTTAGAGGCGATACATTCTTTTTTCCATATAATCATTAATAAATGCAAAAGAGCAAGACATGTGGTCTTTCAATATTTGGAGGATTTTTCTCGAATTTCTCTATTAGATTCAAAGAATTTTTATACACGGTTATCATAGTAATCTGTTAGATCCCTTCTATTAATCCGATACTGCAAACTCGTCAAATAAAGAAATTTAATCCTTTAAAAACTTACTACATTGGAATAACTAAAAATAAAAGTTAGAAAAGGATACCAGCTACACATAGAAGATTTTATGCTAGATTATAGATATTTTTAATATCATTTTCGTTATCGTATTTTTTCAGGGAGTGTTCAATTCAATATAAACATTTCTTTCATAAACAAGGATACCTAACATTATGACTGTGAGGATTAAAGACGAATACACACACCAATTGAACCAGATATCGACAATTGTTTTAACTCTACAAGATTGAAAGATAATATTCCTTTTACTGATATTGATTTTTTGATATTTAAATTATTAATAAACAATTTTTGTGACATATGATGCCCATTTAATTGAATGATTACTTTATGATTTTTTATAGATGGTAACAATTTTTATAAGATAGGTCAGCGTTTGAATTATTTTGTCAGACAAGTGGCAATAGATCAGAAGAGGTTTAAAACTTTTGGTATTAACTGTTATATATCAACATATGAGCATCCCCATAATGCTAATTCTGAAGGAAGAGCGCTTGGGATAAATGAACCCCAGCAGGACTAGTTCATTTTCCTATGTCACAGTTCCCATAACACATGAAAGTATTCGATGTTCCCCTTTTTATTATGTGATTTAAGCTATATTTTAATGCATCGTTTGTTGACATTTTACATTGTACGGATATTTGTATGAAACTATGTCAAACTGACAAAGCTGTAATTATATTTCCGCTGAACGCAACAACGTTAGCCTTAATGGTTTAAAAAGAATGCTACACCTCTTTAACATACTTTTTATTTAATATCAGAGTTATAATTTTTTTATATTTTTGGATGTTTATAGTGTATCGATATATTTTGATACAGTTTTTAATGTTGTATTCATTTAGTGCTTTGATTGATTTGAGTTTATTTCGATGGCCGGAACGAATTAATGATATTCACTTAGCATGTATGGTAGAAATTGATTTGAGATATGAGGTCTGTCCCTGAACTGTTTGTACTCATGTTTAAAACGTCCAGTATTGAAAAATATATAAAAATTATGAAATTGCCATTACTTGTCATAAGATAGATAAATATATATCCTCAAGTAACTGCGTAACCGCCGCCTTGCTCTAACTGACATATTTGTAGTACTATAAATAAAATCATCTTAAAATAATACAATACATACATCTAAATATTTCATACATTCGTAAACTTGATAACAACCTCAAGTAGAATTTATAAACATATATTTTAAATATTCTCATAAAGATATTTTGTTTGATTTGGCCATGCGTTCATCTCAACAAGATTCGGAACTAGGCTGTGATGTCTTTGCACTACGTGGCGCTATCCTTAAATAATGATTGAACAATGATTAAAATTATAAACATCTCCATAAAAGAACTGACATTCTTTAAAATTCTGTCATAGGCTTCTTCTAGGATTGTGCACATCATTTTTACAGAGAAATCAATATTTATGGGTTAAAAAAGTAGTTTTGAAATTTAAAGTCTTGATTGAATACAACCAAGAGCTGTTTGTCCTTAAGTGGTATTTTATATTTAAAAATTCGACTGCATTGTATAAACATAGTTTTTTATATTTTTTAAAATCTAGATGCATATTTCAAATATCAGAACATATGTCCAACGTTGAAATATGTACAATTTTAACAAACATATATATTCGTTTAATTTGCGCAGGTTTAAATAATTTCTTACAATTTTTATAGCTTAGAGTCATTATGTGTATTTGATAGACATGCATCTAATAACTTGTTCATTGATTTTGCGAAACGATGTGTAAAATATTTCATGGCTGACCAGTTTATTACATTTTCCTAAAAACAAAATAAAGCTCACAACAAAAATTCGTTATATATCGTGAATTTTTTCATTCGTTGATTTAAATTTGAGTTTTCCAATTTTTTTTAATATATATTTTTGACTTAAACAGATATATAGAAATTTTATATGAAATGGATTAGGGCTATATACAGGGTTTTAAGCCTAAACCGCATACATGTCATTCTAAATCGCACTGAATAACTCTACAAATAATTATTATAAAATTAGACTAGATATTATTAAATCTCATTTTCAAACAAAATTATATGAATATTTCTCACTTGCCATTTATAGTGAGATTTTGCGGTTTAGAATGAAATTTGGTCGATTTAGAATGAAGTGC
>JWZT01003607.1:0-15106 GCA_000827895.1 Thelohanellus kitauei
TGAAACCATCTATTTTTCGTGTACATGTAATCTACTTTACTAAGCTAATGTCGTGGATAAATATTTATAGCAGGTAATTGATCTTTATCTGTGATCATAAAAAAATACAGCATAGACATTCGATTCACAAACATTAAAATTCGTATCCTATCATTCATTCGTTTTTATTTAACCTATAAATGACGAATATATTCCAGATTTAATGATTGAAACACTTTATTATATTAATTTGTTGATTATAAAATACTAAATATAATGCGACATAAAGCGGTTGATTAACTCGTCACCTTTCGTTTCGAGTCGGTTACAAAAATGTCAAACTATATGCGTTGGTGTGTGAGTTTCGTGTTGATTGCCCTTTACATAGCACTAACGTCTATTTCTTCTGAATGCACGTGCACCGAGGTATTTGTTATTTCAAAAATATTTAATATACTTCTAAAACTTTGATACTTAATATTAGTTTATCTTTCTATGATTCTAGACAGAAACTTTTGTTTTTAGATTATAGATATTTCATTTGTGTATGACACCATTTTTCATTCCTAGAGGCTGATTTTCGCGCACGACACCAAATTTTTCATTCCGAATGGCCTATACTTGCATTTCATATTCAAACGTCTGCGCATGTCCATAATTTTTACTGCATTACATCATTTTTTATCCAGAAGGGTCAATGATTTCATTAAAAAGCCGATTTTTTTAAAAAGAAAATTTTGTTGAAAGTTAATTCAAATGTTCCCGTTAAAATATTCTTAATGCAAAACGCGTTTGTTCGTAAATCCAACCCTCGCAGTCGTTCGATGATATCTGAGGGAACGCTTCCGAAATTAGAGCCAATAGATTGTTCCCATCAAAAACAGTCATTCTGAATTTCGACAATGCTCTTGCATTTCAAGAAGAACCGTTCATTCAGTTTTCAACGCCACGACTGCGAGGGTTGGGTTAACGAATCAACGCGTTTTGCATCAAAATAATTTCAACGCGAACATTTGAATTAACTTTCAACAAAATTTTATTTTCTAAAAAACTCTGCTTTCTAAAGAAATTATTGACCTTTCAGGATGCAAAATGATCTAATGCAGTAAATATTTTGAATATGCGCAGATCTTTGATCATTCAAACTAAAAGCGAAGCCACTTGGAATGAATAATAGTTTAACTAAGTGATTACGTTAGAATCGTATTATAGTGTGGAAGGACGGGAAGCAGTGGATGAGCTCTATCATTGATAGATACGGAAGAACATCCAATAAGCATATTGAAATTTGACTTTTCTCGTCAATGGTTTTGCATATGCATAACTATTTTTTAATGAACCCTCAACACACCATTCACTTTTGCTGAATTGTATCAATTGATTTACGACATTTATCGATAAATGGAGATTTTTTGTATTTCAAACTTCATAACATTTGAGAGTATGGTAATCATCTTTCATTTTTCGTTAATTAGAGCGTTACATGCCAATCTGAAAATATTCTAACAGACTTTTACACGTTAAGGTTAATTTTGTTGTATGCCTAGCTTCACATCCATGAATTCGAAAGATATTACTTTTGCCCATGTGCATTTAGGAATGTTTCCACGTAATATTATTTATATTATCAATACGTAATGAATGATCCTAGATATTTCAATTATTACGATTAATTAAATTGTATATTTTCGATGTAAACATAGTTATAAAAAAATAAATACTGCCGATAGTAATTATTTTGAGGATGCGCAGTATTTTTGATTAATTAAAATTAAATACGAAGCCACTTGGAATGAATAATAGTTTAACTAAGTGATCACGTTAGAATCGTATTATAGTATGGAAGGACGGGAAGCAGTGGATGAGCTCTATCATTGATAGATACGGAAGAACATCCAATAAGCATATTGAAATTTGACTTTTCTCGTCAATGGTTTTGCATATGCATAACTATTTTTTAATGAACCCTCAACACACCATTCACTTTTGCTGAATTGTATCAATTGATTTACGACATTTATCGATAAATGGAGATTTTTTGTATTTCAAACTTCATAACATTTGAGAGTATGGTAATCATCTTTCATTTTTCGTTAATTAGAGCGTTACATGCCAATCTGAAAATATTCTAACAGACTTTTACACGTTAAGGTTAATTTTGTTGTATGCCTAGCTTCACATCCATGAATTCGAAAGATATTACTTTTGCCCATGTGCATTTAGGAATGTTTCCACGTAATATTATTTATATTATCAATACGTAATGAATGATCCTAGATATTTCAATTATTACGATTAATTAAATTGTATATTTTCGATGTAAACATAGTTATAAAAAAATAAATACTGCCGATATCTAAATTCCTTCTTGTTATAATCCACATATCGACAGTTGAGACAATATATATAATTTAAGGATAGATGTACGCAACTTCCTTAATAAAACATCCCTCTTAAATTAAGAAGCCATTTAATTTCTATGAATGGTTTATTTTATTGGTTCAACAATATATTTAATACATATTTTTCGACATAAAATGAAGTACTTATTTCTCCTATTTGGTTTTCTTACGATTCTTTTGAATTTTTACATCATTTCCCCTCTTAACCGAATTCATAGCTTTAGAAATTGTATATGGCATTTTTTTTTAAATTCTTCATAACGTAACATATCCCCATACTAGATACCCTTAACAAATTACAACATACAATATTTCATTAGTTCGATCATGTTCATTTGGTATCCAAGATTCTATAAAATTCGTTGCAATCTTTTAAACACCATTTGCGGATAATTGTAGTAGTTTCTTGATTTGATATTTACTGAATTCAATATTATTCACCTGAATTTAATTCATAAGCTTGAAAAATAGAGGCGACTTTGCCGCTTTTGGAATAAATTTCAACGAACAGTCATTTATACTTCGTCATCGAGATATATACTTAATGAATATCTATACGTTAACTGTTTGAATATAAACCATGAGTTTTATAGATTTACGATTAGTAGATAATACCAACCAATATATGCAAATCAAAGTTAGTAAAACCACATTAAAATTGCTTAAATTGACTTCTGTTTTAGCAGTGTATGGTGAACAATTTATGTTATATAAAATGATGTCATGTTGATATAAAACTAGAATTTCATCTTCGAAAGTTTTCAAAACCAAGATGAAGACATAAATTCTAACGATTTAAAACTTAATCCTTGGCCAATTAAAACCGCTTTTTACTAATTCAACTGATGACAGATTGCTGATAACATTTTTTTTTTATAAAAGGCATTCACAATACAGATTTTAGTGAATAAGTTCAAATATATGAATCTTGTAATAAAGTATTGATATATATTCAGCATGGCCTGCATATTAGATCGTGTAGAGTAGCTACTTTGTCGGGGATCTTTAACAGATGTTAAATGGGGTGGTTTTTGATCTGTAATATATTGATACCTAATATATACAAATATAACACGATCATATCAAATTACAATCACAGCGTGCGAAGAATTTTGTTACCTTTAATATCAAAGTCTAAATTTAAATAATATATCCCTATATCTCAGATTGCTGTTGGTTATCGTTCATTTTTTCTACATGCAGTTTTCAGCGACTGATTATGGTCATTTATATGCGTAAAGGATGCATTCAAAAATACAGAAATAGGATTGTTATCAAACGTGAGACTACGGTGGAAGATTGCCTACAACAGTAATTTTCAGAAAATAAATAAAAAAATCAGAATTTTTTATATTATTATAGTTTCTGCTTAAGAAAAATACTTTTTTGAGGCTTTGTCATGTAGAAGAATATGTCGATTTCACGGTACCGTTACTTGTTGCATCAAATTGCAACTGATTCAAAAGAAATAAAATCTAGCAAGTCATTATGCCTCATTTAATTATATTTCCTTTAATTTTCTTTAATTTGAGGATATATCAACGAGTTAATAATTTCGTACGAAAACATCTTCATATGTTGTATATTAATTCATAGACTAAAAAAACAGATTTGGAATATTTTCTCGATAAGTATATGGCAGATGATCCCAACAGTCCTGATCGAATTTACGTTCACAACCCAGACGTAAACTATGAAGAGTCAATTTTGAAATGTGCTTTTGAGCGTTCAAGTATTTCAAATTATGTTCAGATTCTGTCACTGAGTTACTAGACAGTAATGCGCTCTTAGACTGCTGTGTAAAGGAAAGCCAGAATGAGATTGAATTATACAAAGAAAATGTGAGTGAAGCACTGATGAGAGATATAATGGATGAGCGCCCCGAACTATGCGCTGTCCAGCAGAATGCATACAAAGACTGCCTTCGTCTAGAGGAATGGCATTTAAAAACAACACAATATTTTGGCAGAAGGTATTTATTTCTAATGAAAAGGCAATGAGACAAAAATAAACACAATAATTCATTGTGATAATTGCACTTACGTTTGATTTTTACAATTTGACTGATTAAAAAATATATAACACAGAAAACGCATTTAATTAAAGGTTGTTTTCAGCCGTTATTATGATTTATATGTTATTTAAGACTGTTTNGTTCTGATATCTAAATAAAGAAAAAAAATGAAATTCTGAATTAAAAAATGTGTTATTTAGTTATTAGATACAGAATATGTCCATAGATAAATTTTTAAATTTCCTTCAGGTTATTTATGTTATCATTTTTTTCATCCTTTACAATCCACAATTATCCACTTAAATGATCCATATTTTGATGAGTAATGAATGATTCTAAACTTCGATTTAAAATGAATAACTAAATTATATTAAATAAATATTCTACAATTTCGATTGTTTTAACGAATTCCAAAGAGCTCTAAAATGATTTGTTTGATGAAAGGGCCACCATTTATATAGTTCACTAAACCTATAATGTTTATTTTGAATAAATTTAGCATTTTTGAAAATCAATTCGTTGCTACTGCCGTTAAATTTGGTACATGAATAAATAATACTATCTTGTCTTTTAAGGGAACGTTTTTCAGGAGGATCGATGTAGAGTTTTTTTTGATAAGATTATGTTGCTGTTATATTCGTCTGATTATGTTTAACTTGTTAAAAATATTTCGAAAATATAATTTAAATACACTTCTCTGGATCGTTGCAGTCAAAAATAAGAGATAGCTCTATTTCATTTGTCAAAACGTTTTAAATAGTTTTAATGATAATATTATATCCTCTAATATCAATAAAAATAAATTGCAGCAATTTTGTACCTTGGAAAGAACATTAAATATAGATTAGTCAAATATCCAATTTTATTTTTCTTGGTTTAAAAAAAAAATTTTGAGAAATAATTCATTAAATTTGGGGACGATTGTCAATGATGGGGGGTTTGGGAATTAAAGCATGAAAGATCAAATTAACTGAAATATATTAATGTCTGTTTTCGTGTTAAACAATGATAGTATCGATATCAATAATAAAAATTTGATTATTCAAAAAGAATCGAACTCATAATATGTTATGAGATTGATCCATACATTAGCGAAAATTACATAAGGAACCAAAACATACCTGAGTACATTTAATTTGTTTGTTGAATAACAAGTATTCTGATAGATATACAAGAATATCCTATCCCATAAAAAAGGATAATACCTTGAAATATAGGGATAATTGTCACATCTTACAGGGTTATCACCAACCTATGCATAATGAAAAAATTTTAGGGTAATTTAACTTTGAACATGAAAATTTGTAGTTTCACGTCACTTTCTAGCCTAATGATCAAAATTATTACCACTATGCTCTCACAAGTTGAGCGATGTTTTTGAGGTATTTTCTTTGATACAATGTATCTCATGCGAATTTCATCCACAAAAACAGAGAATTGTTAAAATAAAATGATGTATTTCACAGTTATTCGGCTTCGCATTAAATGTGAATCTTTAAAAATTGAAAATTTGTACTTTGCAGTATGAGATAGGGTGTAGTTACCCTTCCTTGAGACACATTTTAATCCTAAACAACACAATATTCCGTTTATACAATTATCATATGTTTAAATAGGTAATTTTTGTTTCTTACAAAATTATTTTGGCACTTTTAAACGAAATAATTACATGTAGAAGCCTAAATATCAATTGCGCATTGATTCCTGATAATTTCTCATTTATTCGTGATAAAAATCTAAGATATGTTGCGTATATTGACCAAATTTTTGCCTTAAATTTTTTTTAACGACATCAACTAAACAGAATTACAATTATATAGGTATTGGCTGAATTATTACTAGTGAGAGATATACATATTTGGTATATTCTTCGAAATTAAAAGCTTTCTATAATTTAGGACTTGAATGTGTTCAAACCTGCCAATTGTGCATTTCTGAACCGACATTTCGTCAACTGAGAATGGCACACAGTCAAAAATCAGTGTCCTAAAACGGATTGCATAAAGGCACTGAAAACAAACATATTTTTCAAGACTTTTGTCCAAAGAATATGATTCCTCGCAGTCAAAACAAAAATTATATGTTCTTCGTATTTTATTTATTTTGTAGTATAAACTTTTGAATGGAATTCTTTGAAAATAAGCACTACTTCAATTTTAAACATAATCTCAGTAGGCTTCACTTTAAGTATTTTTTATACCTACAAAACCTGCGCCGTAATAAGCGATGTCAATATATGTACTAAAATTTTTTATGGCGCCTTTTATTCTCTGAGAATTTACTGCATTATGGAATTCTGTCAGAAGAGATGTTTTGCGAACAATGTTCAGAAAAAATGGTAGAAAACCAAAGGAATGATATTTTCGGAAACCCAATGGATTTTTAGTTTACTTGATAATCTAGAGTCTAATTATTAAATCAGTTTTGTATGTTACAGGTGCGATGCTAAGATATAAATTATATCTGGGGAGCTGAGTCACCTATTATTAGGCTCATTTCTAGCCTACTCTAAAATGCATATTCAGAAATTTCTGTGTGTTTATTGTATGTGTGCTCACAATCAAATAGGGATATCGTTATTTCTGTCGATGTCGTTAACGAAATCGACGAAGATCACTTTATAATTTATAAAATTTTAGTTTAGAATAACTGCTAGAATTGTTCATGGACGTTATCAACTCTAAGCATTATTATGATGGCCTCGATAATAATCCAAATCAACGAATCAGTTATTTTGCGAGCCATGGACCACGGAGTTACGAAATTAACTATATAACTTTGTTGCATGATTTACCTAGACATGAAAATATGGTCCTTTATATGTACTAGGCTTCGTCAATATTAATGTTCTTGATTAGAATTTATATCAATATTGTGATCTTCGTTCTGAAAAGAAAAGCTGACACAAATAATTAAGAGCGAGATATGCAGATAATGAATTATTTAAGACATGTTTTTGGTTTATCTATAATTCATACAGATGAAATTGACTCATACAAGGGTTAACTATTGTTGATAATTTAGGTAAAGAAACACTGCCAGTCGATCTCCAATGTGCTCATGAAAATGTCATCAAAAGTTTATTTCTAAGAGTATGTTTTTTTAAATAGCACATCAGAACCCGTTAACTGATGCCCATACAAAGACGTAGAGGCTTACCAGGCATCCGTAAAAAAGTATTTCATAAGGAGTGACAAGACCATGAGTAATTTACTGCAGTCAAAATCGGTATATATTATTAAAAAATAATTATTAGATGAAAAAAACCTAGCGTAAAAGGATTATGAAAACATCAGAAGATGGCTTCGAGAATATACTTACTCAAATTGCCGAATATGAGGCTCGTGACTAAAAGAAAATTATTGTTTTACAAGACTATAATTCGTATATTCATATAATATTTAAATATTTAATTTAACATACTACTTTGAAGTCTAAGGGGCAGATCAAAAATTAATAAAATGACTAGAATCAGAGATATCAAGTTACGTATGACCTTACAGATACAATCCATACAAATAATTCAAATTAATGTGGAAATGCAATAATTCTTATATTTAAGGAGGTTACAATTCTTTCATGTAATAATTTTTGAGAATTACACACTATAAGGTATTTTAAATTAAATACGATCGTCAGTTTTGAACAGAGCATGGCATGAGCATTAAAGTTACGTCAAGTAAAGTGAACCACAGAATCTTACCATGGCTTGGAATATTTTCTAATGGAAAAATCTTGATCACAAATTACATATATTGGCATAGGCAATTCGATGAGTTGGGATTCTATTTTTACTTTATTTTTTATATTTTTTGAATGCATACGTCATAGAATGGCAATATTTCTGGGTCATATAAGCGCATATACTTCGATTTTATTGAAATAATAATCTAACAATTTTAGCGGTTATCAAAAATATTTGACTTTTTGGACTGAAAAGCCTGATGGACTTTTAAAACAATACATTTTTTAAGACTCAATAACTATAACAAGTTTTGAATCCATTATCATAAACTTGGCATATTCATTTAGGAATATGTATATATAACTCAATTATTTACAAGAATAATATTTTTTATGTCAATACTCAAAAATAGAAACAACAAAGTTATAACTCACTAATAAATGCATTTATCACTTTTTTGTATCAAGCGTGGTAGATATTTTTTCGTATGAACATTAAAGCCTATTTTTCACATTTAGAGAGATTTTTTATAATTACACACACATCAAAGATCTGTAAAGGACGAATAAATTGGTTTTTTTATTACTTTTCACTCCTATTCTTTGTTTAAGTTGAGTTTTTACACGGTAGTAAATATTTCTGTAGAAATTTGAGTTGTATGGGAACAGATAGTGACCAAACATTAAAAGAACGTGCCTTATCTAGAATTTTATCGGATATAAATTTGATGGGCAAAAGGTCCAATAACCCATACAAAACCCTATGATAAAATTTTTACAATTTTCGTTTTAATTAAGGTATTTACTTCTATACACGGTTGTGCTTAAATATCAACTAGATACGGTCCATCGAGTGCAAAAAACATCGAAATATTTTGTATTTTTGAGAGTGCCAATACATAGATTATTGTTGACACTTATTTTTATAGTACCTGATCAATAAAACATAAGTGGATATATACCGTCGGCTTTTGTGATTACTTACTTGGTTTTTAGTTATTTCAATTAATTCAATTTCGAATTACATTCATAAAAATGAATTAATAGAAAAACTGAATCTATTTTCATTCTTAAATATTGACAATGTAAAAACTACGGTAATGATTCAATTTTTTCGTATTAAATAATTTTTTGGATTATTCTTGGCATAGCTTCTGCGCGCATAAAATGCTTGTCATCCGACATTGCCCAAGTGGTCTCATGGTTGAGTACCCATGATATAACTTATTGTTTGTTTAATCGTTTGAAATTTTACTGGTTTGAATGAAGGAAAATATATTGTTTCAGAAATATACGATAAAATCTTAAAATACTCAATAAAAATTGATATAATGTTAAAAACAATTAAACGAAAATTATCAAATCATTACATTTAAACGTTCAAAATAACATTAGTTATCTAGCGATAAATCACATGATTTTATTTTATATTGAAAAAAAAGATTAAATGAATTTTTATTGTAATAATTAAAGGGATAAATATAAAAAAAGTGCCATACCGATATTTTTTCCCTAATGTAACACTCATTTATCCTCGTAATGTTTCTCAATTGTTAGCAGTATAAGTGAAAAAGATGCAAAAATCATTCACATTTTAAAAGGAACGGGTTATTCT
Source organism: Thelohanellus kitauei (assembly GCA_000827895.1). NCBI lineage: Eukaryota > Metazoa > Cnidaria > Myxozoa > Bivalvulida > Myxobolidae > Thelohanellus > Thelohanellus kitauei. The sequence goes on from JWZT01003607.1 coordinate 9,695, forward strand.
TTTTATAACGTAGTGCCGTATTAAACCAATATTCATATATACGAAAAAAACACGACATCTGACGATGTTCAATGAAATTTATGTTTCTATGCTTTGAGATGCTGATAAAAAAACACAACCTGGCTGATGGAATGACTATCCGATCGTACAAATATCGGGTAGACAAGTAACACATCTGTTCGTCAATGATCTCTGATTGATTGTAACTGGATTTGCTAATTCATACGAATTACAAGATTGTAATCAGATGACATATTACCAATAACTACCGATCAACGAGGTTGGTCCGAACAAAACAGAATGGATAAAATCTGAGTTTGTTGTATCTCGATACATTAGCTGGGCGACTCTACAAATATCGCAATTATTGATATTTAATCAGATTTTTTACGAGTATGGTTTATAAACAGAGTATTACTAGATGTATGCATTCCCTATTATTATTTTATATTAGTTAAGACCACTAAATCAATTAAATAAAAATTAGGGTCTGTATTTCGAAAACTGGCCGAATCATCTTCTTTTAAGTAATGTAAAATAAAATTGACGCTTAAACTTTAACTATGTAATTAAATTCGGATAATCGAATATTGCCAAATTTGAACGATCGTTAAAAATCGTAATTTTTATGGTTTGTATAAAAAATTCGTCGTATGGGAACATCATGACTGAATCTAAATTTTCCTGGCGTGTTCGACAGGTTTTGCGTTATTATCCAAACATTAATATTATTTAATTATTAAATAAAATTTTTTGTTTGTTTGTTGTTCACAGATCACTAACGTATATCTTATGTTGCATAGCCTTTTGCAACTTAAAAGAAGTTAAGAAATAATTACTTAATATATATTTACGTTCTTATCATTAAAAAATGTATCTTTTTTAAATATAGTAAAATTATTCAAACTATATTATATTGTTTATTCGTTAAGAAAAATTGTTTTTTTTTGGGCACATGTAATAAGATGAACTGAGGCCAATGTCGTGCATAAATACTTAGCCTATGTATTTTAGCAAAATCTGTAATCATAAACAAAAAAATACAGCATGATTTATTGTATCCACCAGCATTAAATTCTTGATGTCAGCAATTCACCATTTTTTAATTGATGTATTAATAACGAATGTATTATTAACATCTAATTAGTTAAACAGGTATATTTTATAAGTTCTTTTCCGATAATGTCCTAAATATATTAAGCTATTGAATAGGTAATTATATTTCGTTTAGGCTAGTTAAAAAATTGTCAGATCACATACATTGGTCTCGTACATTCATTATGATTGCTCTATACGTTTTACTAACGAGGAACTGCTCGAATTGTATATGCCTCGAGGTATTTGTTATTAGATAAATCTTAGAAATACTTCTAAAAATGTTGCATCTATATATTTGTGCATATAGCTTTTTTTCTAATAAAAGCTATTTTTTAGATTCGAGATGATTCATTTGCGCAACAGTTATTGGATTATCCTTGTACTATTTTTATACATGAGATGGCTATTTTATTTACGATACGGATCTAATGCTTAAAAAATTAAGGCCATTTATTTTTCTGATCAATTGTTTATATATGTAAATATATTCTATAAATAAACACTAGACACACGATTCATATTGACGGCAATATATCAAATTATTTGCGCTACATACCGATGCATCGCGATATTTTGTGTACATATCTAGATTAGATTTTGAGGATAGTAAAAATCTCTCAGCTATTGTCAATGAGTCTAGAAGATATCAATCAAAAATATCCTAGCAGACTTTAACAAATTGACATTTGATTTTGGAGTATTTCAATCTTAAATATCTTATCTCCGTACGCATTATTGTTGTTTTTTCCATTGAGAGTAGTTTGTAGATTAACGTTTTGTGATATTGTAGATACGTAATGTATGATCCTAGATATTTCATTTTTTGCAATTGATAACATTGTTCGATGTTTAATGTGATATTACTCATTAAAATTATATACTAACCATCGCGAACATCATCTTGGGTTATAGCCCCTTCGCGATGCTTGAAACAAAAATGATGTTTAGGGAGATGTACGCCACTTTGTTAGCTGAACATTTATCTCTTAAACCAAAGAAGCATGTTAATTTTTATAAATCATTGATTTTAGGGGTTGAACACTTTTTGTTATATATATATGGTTTGACTTAAATTAACCTTATATATTCTCCGTATTTCTTTAAAATATATTTTTTCAATGTTAATAAATATGCCTTTAATACCCGAAGTCAAACATTCGAGATGCTGTTTATTTTGAATGGATTCACATTAAAAATTCTTTGATTGTTTCAAAGAGCAAGATAGCTTCTCACATAAGAGGCACATAGATTTTCATAATTTCTCTATAATGTTCACACTGTATCTTTGATTTAATTACGAAAAGTTCGGGAATACATATCGATATATAAGTATCAATACATAAAATGTTTTGGATACAAACTCTGAATTCATATCGATATAGCCTCAATAGATAAGCTATAATGTTTTCTGCAATTTAAATGTATTCAAGACGTATTCAAATGGCTATTTATGACTTCTGTTTAAGCAGTGTATGACTTGAAATTTGTTTTTTATATGAGATGGTGTCATTTTTATCTGATAATAAATCTTCTTAATCGGCGAACTTTTTCAATACCTTGATGCCGACAAATTCAACCTAGTAAATAAGCTGATCCCTAGCAAAATATATTCATCTTTGAATTCCACTTATGATTGATTACTGAGAAAATTTATTTTTTAAGATAGCAGAAAAATAAATATTTTATTTAATAATTTCAAAAATATGAAATAAAAATCACTTATCCAAACTAACTCTACATAGTCTGGTATTAGATCATGTTGTGTCGGTACTTTGTCATGAATATATAACATAAACAGAGTTTTATTTTTTTCCTATATAATTTTTTTCTCTCTGAGTACATTACTTAATATGATGATATCAATTTTAATGCCAGCGATGTAAATTTGTCTAATTAAGTTCAAAATCTAAATTTTAATACTATTATATGATATATGAGATTGTTATATCTCATCATTCTACTAAGGTGCAAATTATCTACATAATTTTCTTTATGTCATTATCGTTGCCGATATTAATCACTGATCACATAAACACGATCTAAGTATAGCTGTAAGCAATTTTTACCACAATAGAGTATTTTTAATGAACAGTATTTATCAGAAAATATACAAAAAATCATCGTTTAAATAATTTTAAATGTTTTAATCGTTTCAGATTTTTACATTTTTTTTGTTTTAAAAGTACCATTTCTTTTGATTTTATTTTACTTTTAATTATGAAATTAAACGTTAATCGATTTAACACAACAGCAATCACGAGAGTCACGATACATTTTTGAATTTTCTCATAAACATTTTTTGAATATGAGAATAAATCGTTTATTTAGTAATATTATACCAAAACATCGTCATATATTAATTGATAGATTGAAAAAATAGTGTGAGGCTATTTTCTCGATAAATTCACAGCAGAAGATCCTAACAATGTTGTTCGAGTTTATGCTGAAACCGAGGGCAAAATCTTGGAAGAGGCGGTTTTGAAATGTGCTTTTGAGCGTTCAAGTATTTCAAAATTATATAGAGATTCTTTCACTGTGTTACAAGACAGTAGTGCGCTATTTGACTGCTGTTTAGACGAAAGCGAGAATGCGATTCAATCGAACAAAGAAAATATGACTCAAGAACAAATCAGATATCTTATGAATCAACGTCGAGAACAATGCACGGACAATGCGAATGGTTATAAAGACTGCCTTCTTATACAGGAATTTAATGTAAAAGCAAGAGAATATTTTGGCAGAAGGTATTGTTTTAAATGATAAGGCAATGACACAAAAAATATGAACTGTAATTAATTACGATAATTCAATTAGACCTCTAATTTTTGCTGTTGGACTACTTAAAATAATATTTTTAAACAGAATATGCATTTTATTATAATAATTGTTAAACGAACTTCAAAAATTTTCAAAAATCAAATTTTTAACTATTTGATGATAGAGATATCAAAGTTAACGAACGTTAGTGGCCAAATGAGCGAGTGGGTATGTTGAAGGTCACCTGCTATCGCTAATTTTGAAGATTTCATACAATATCTAAATGCAATTGCTTGTACCATCATAGATTAGACATGCGAGTTTACACTTTTAATATATTTATGTGTGTGAATGATTTCATAGAATTCAACATATAGAAGATTGAGTCAACCAAAAACTGAGACCTTGAATGAATACTTAATCATATGAAATACACGAGTAATGATTTTTAAAATTAATACTGAGATACAATTAATATAAACCATGTCTCATCCGGAATAGCGGATTCATTCATTCCTAATTAAGGATATTTTTATCAATTGAATATATTTACAAATTCATTTAAAGGTCTACGAAAAACTGCTCATCGTGCAAAGCGCATCACTTCTCGAAAACAAATGCACAATATTTTTATGAGACTTGAGTTGACGTTTCCGATATTGTTGATGATATAGAATTCTATCAAATTTTGACATAAAAAGATTTAAAAAGCTCTTTCTTTTCCATAATTGCAATGCGATGAGGTTGAGTTGTGGAAAAGATGTTGGCAAAGACGATTCTACGTCCACAGTATTATAAGGCTTATGGCCCACCGATATCAAGAGATGAAAACAGTCATTTATCATGACAAAAGTCTTGGCAGAAATATATATTTACTGCAAGTATTCGCACAAAAATTACACATGATCGGTTATATTATATGAGTGGATAAATACTTCTGTAATTAACGAGAGTAGGCTACGTTCAGTGCTGCACATACGCATATATTTCGTCCCCTAGTATTTTCATTTCTAATGCTTATCCATCTCCTCATCGACTGCGGCTATATCTTATTCGAATGTGAAAGTTATAATAGGTCTTATCTACGTAAATTACATCATTGAGAGAAAAATGAGCCCATAAAAAGAAAAAAAAATCATTCACTCAGATCTAAAAATAACGACTAGGCATGTCGTATTCGATAATAACGGAGCCTTTCATCAAAAGCATCTCGACTTGAATGTTTAAATTGATTTTCAACTGAATTTAATTTTTTAATAAATTTGGAGGTATAAATGAAATAATATGCCATTCTGAATGAAACAATGTGTAAGTTAGTAATTTTAAAATTTATATGTCTGAAAATGAATATTATAATTTCTAGCAAGTTCTTTGAATATAACTTTTTTTATCATTTACAATCCATAAATATCAACCTATATCTTAGATGAGTTCATGAGTAATGAATTATTCATAACTTATATTTCAAAGAAATATAATAAATTACAGTAAATAATAATCAAACATTTCAACTCTTTTAACTAATTTCGAAGAGATCTAATAAGATATGTTTAATGA
>JWZT01003610.1:26899-62053 GCA_000827895.1 Thelohanellus kitauei
GGCTGGCCACAGTATCATATATTGTCTAAAAATCTTCGCCGAGAAGACAAAATATCCCTGTAGGCCAGATACGGTCAGTAGACCAAATGTTACCTATCATTGCCCTTCAGTGTTGATTTTCAAATTTTTTGCCATCTCGGCAATGGTGTGATTAACACAATAACTCACTAAAAATTTAAACATTAAACTACTAATTAACGTTCTATGATGTTTTGATTTGTTCATTTGTGAAATTTAAAAATAATATTTCAAACTGTAAGATTTTTGCAGTGTGTGGATTCTGATACATTGTCCATAATTCGCTAATTTTTTCAAATATGTGGCCCCTCTGCAATTCTTCTTTATTTTTAAATCTGTAAAAACTTTCCCAAAAGAATCAATAATTTTACATCTATTATAAAGGATATTATTATTTATCGAAGCTCAGTTCTGATTTTGACAATTCAAAAATAATCGACGAAGAATAGGGACGATGCTATACGATAAACATATGTGGAGTCAATATATTTTATTTAAATTAAATTATTTTTTTAAATGATCATATACAGCGCGAGCCAATTTAATTTTTTATCTTATATATATGTGGTCAAATTGAATATTACAACCTTATTTAATTTTTATACGCTTTTGATATGGGTTATTACTGTTTAAAATCAATTTTCAGTTATACCGAACATATGATAAGATTTTATCATACCTACCAGCGTACTTTCGTTCACCAGACAAACTGATTTTTTACAAAATTTGTGTTAATTGAAATTATTATCTAGTTGAAAAAATGATACCTTATGATCTGAAATAAACGTATATTGAAAATATCATTTTCAGAACATTTGCATAATTCAAAAAATCTTGAGAACTTAATTAGATAACTATCTGAAGTTCAGAAATCCGCCAATATTCCTTAAATCAATATAATCGATCATGAATGTTCTTTTTTTGAAATTGAACTAATAGATAAACATACGAATCAACTGATAATGAGCGAAACTAAATATTTAACAGTTGAAAACAGAAATTATTTTATTACATCAAATATTTTATCTGATTTTATAGTCGCATAGTTAAATTTTAAAAGAACAATCAAGCTTGATATTGATAGGGAATTTATAAAATCATCATTGCTAAATAAACGATATGCCATCAAGATTAAAATTTATGTTTAAAAAAATTCATCAATTAAGGGAATATAACATTATACGAATATATGTAAAAACATATACCTTTTGAGAGGTTAGATTCCAGCCAACGCTAATTTTAATAGCGGTTATAATGACTATAAATTAACATTTGAAGGGAAACCATTCTTCCGATATAGAAATTGACATTAAAACTACATAAATAAAAAACTAATCAAAACAGAAATTAGAAACTATGCTAATATTTGACACAGGTTTTCATGGACCTCAAGTCTACAGTTCAGGAGGGCCACCTTCATGTTAAAATCTGTAGCTTGAGGTTAAAAAATAATCCATACTCCATCAATATTCTAGCACAAATGATTAATAATAATATCAAAGAGAGATTCATCATATATGAATAGATAATTGGTAACCTGCACATTATTTATAAAATTTGAAGAATTTAGAAATTTCTATATTATATTATTCGTATGTTTTATTTATGTTACAATTGATATATATATATCGGTCATTTTTCATACAAATAATTTTATCATCGACTCAGCGTTCAGAATATATTTTACAATTTAAAATATTGTTGTAAAATGAAATAGAACAGAGTGATGTGAATTCATAGAAAATTTGATAGTTTTTTTTTGGAAAGCATCAAATAATTTTAAAAATGTATGTTCCACGTTTAAATCTATTATGCGGAGCGTTCTTCAGTAAAAATGTTGTTGATTTAACATTAGAAACCTTATGTAGAATCAATTATCGAAGAATGAAAATAAAATTCTTAGATATCGTCCCAGAATATACCAATGATATTCGATCATATTTTGAATAGTGAGAACATCAATAATATGAGATTCAATATAGCTACAATCAAGCTCCTACGATGCTTACAGAGTTATGAACTGGTTTTTATCCTCTTGTATGATTTAAATGATGGAACAGTTTCGGAATGCCTCAGTGGTCATTCTCAAAATGATATAAGTTAAAAATGTGTATCTTTATATCTTACAAATATTTGAAAACATTCTCTTCAATCGTTGAATTAAAACGAACATTTTCTTATAAACATGATAATGTTTTTATCAAATGATTTTTTTTATTTTAACGTAAAAATTAACTTTATAAAATTTTATTTTGGTCGATTAAATTCAAACACATACACAATCGGTTTATCAACTTGAGTAAAAGCTGATGATAAAGTTCATTACATAGATGATCAATTTAATTTATTCATACAAGAATAAAAAACACTAATCTCCCCAGAAAGAGAAGATCAGTCGAATTCAATGTGTACATATAATGAATGTCAAAATATATGATACAATTAGTTTTGAACTTCGGAAGCTTGTTCTAGTAGCGAAAACTGATATTTTCAATCACAAACTACTGTTTATGAACTACTGTCTCGAATTTTAGAAGTCATTAAATTCGAAATTACTATCTAAAATAGAATCCATTATTTTGTAAATCTCAACAGGTGATTCTGCTCAGCACTCAGAAACATTTTATACCTGTAAGATATGATAATAAATGCGCTACTTCTGAAATAATTTATCAGCGTAAAATTTTTTATCATTTTTTATCTTAAAAATATTTTGGAAGTTGAATAAATAAATTTTCGGAATGCCATGATAATCAAATATTGTTCGATAAATCATGTATATTAATGGTACTGAGCAATCAAAAAACACATAAAAACACACTTAATTCCTTCTAAAGGCCTTCATATTTTATATAAAGCTCTTAGATTCAATATTTATAGCTAAATAATTTTTGAGATATTTAACTCACAAAATTTTCAACAATCATTATTACTAGCATGTAGGCGGTTAAATATGATTTTGATTTCATCGTACCAACTGGATATACGCTTAAATATATACATACGTGTAAAAAAAAATTATGAAATAGGAAGTTGAATTATTGAGTTATCTTGTATAAATTATAGATTCGATTAAAGAAATGACAGCTGTTTCTTTTCAAGAATGAAAACATATAGAGACAATCTGGAAAATGGTGAAATAAATCTGATAAATTGATTAATGATGAATTTTTAGAATAAAAGATAATATTTAATATATATCCATTTCACAGATGTTACTTTTTCTTTCGTCTGAAGAACACCATGTAAGTTAAAAAATCAAATACATTCTGATTTTGACATTTAAAATATCAGACATTATCTATATTTTTTAACAAATAATTATTTTTAAAATGATTAATATTTTTTTATATATCCAATGTCCGCTAAAACATCAAGTTTTGGGCCCATGAATAATACATCCTCTTCTCAAGATCATTAAAGAGAGAATTATGAAAATCTGATTGAACAGTAAAATCTGGAACAGCTGCATGGAAAATGGGGCAAAAAAATAAATGCACTCATCCGAAGTGTGCATATAGGTAGAGTTACCACGACATGTGATCTGGAAAATTCTTCTTGCAGTCGCCGTAGCTTTTAACAGGTCAAAATAATTACCTTGCACAGATTGTGAATCAGAAATTAACATGTTCTATAAATACTGCAATGATATAAAAAATGATATTAAAGAAGTATTGTTTGGCCTTTAGAGCTGTCGTAATTGTGTAATTATTATAATCTTTTAAGAAATGTTTTTTTACATTCTTAAATTTCAACTAACTGGCAGGCTCTTTGAAATTTCAAATGTGCACCTGTTTTTAGGGTTACTATTAAAAAATATTTGTATAAATCTAATTATAATTAATGAATTTAGATGAATTTTAATTTTATTTATAACATCAAGTTCAGTCTAGTACATGTCCCAAGGCCTTGTCTACTACTTCACATAAACGGAACGTGTAGATATCTGAAGTACATATACATAGGTAAAAACCTGACGAAACGAATCACTACATGCAACTAAACCGAATGTAAACCTGAAGTTGGAACATTCACCTCGATGTGATTCGTTTTTCTTTTAGCTATGGAAATATAGACACGGACGTTTGGTGTAGATATGCAAAGTTTTCATTACTCCGTTTTGCCATTATGGGGACTTGATTTTACATTTTATATATAAATCTTAGTCTTATATATTGATTTTATTTATAACATCAAGGAGATTATCGAAAGAAATGTTATAATTGTTTTTAGTTATAATTTATTTTCAAGATGAAATTTGTAATTAAATTTTGTAATTATTTATTATAAAAATTTATATGTATTCTAAATTAAAAATTTTGAAATGAGATATTTTCGATATTTTATGTTAATTGGTTCCTCATCAATCAGAATATCAATTTTTTTGAACATACGAACATATTGATAAACGTTAATGATCTTTAAAGGGCACGATTTCATCAACTAGATCAATTTAATATTTATATTTATCGCTTCAAAATCATATATATTTTTTCATAGTGCATTCCTCAATAGATTTCAATATGTTTATTTATTAAGTGATAGGCAAAATTTTGAGAACTGCATCGAAATGACAGATGCAATATGTAAAGGGCCCATGGCAACTGAACGACCGTTGGAACAGCTACATGCCAGACAAGACTTGATCAAGGCCTCGAACGCGTATGGATTCATGTGCTAAGGTAGTCGCATACGAGACCTGGAGCGGCGAATCTCGCGGCGCCGAATGTTCACCCGGGCCATCAGCGTTGAAGAGTCTGAGCTGAACTGGTTGTTCATAACAAACCCGAGTTGAGTTTCAGTTACGTTGTTGATACAATATGTCATACCTTAATAATGAATTTCAAGAACATGTTTTTCGTAAAATTAGAAATAATTTTCTCTAACATATTTGTGCATAATAAATTCAAAACATTATCAAGATTATTGACTAATATCTATTTATTCTGAACATTTCACGATTTACAATATACAGCGACATTCTTTTATTCGTAAAGTTATTTAATCTGATCATAAACTTCAAATGGATTCATAATATATAAAACTCAATAACTTATGATTTGCGCGGTTCTAAAGTACGCATTCAAAAAAATATCAGCCGATTCTCTAATTTCAAAAATATTTAATGTTGACATGCCAAAATATGTGAATTATAACGGTTGTTTATTTTATCATACAAACTTAAATGTTGATGGATATTATAAAGAATGTAAATTTTTGATATAAAATGGGTTTCACAACTTAACATATCTCACAATAACCATTTATGACGAAATATTATTCCCAAAAAACTTTGAAAATAGTTTTTACTCATCTTTCTAGAGAAATCTATTTCTTCGTTACAATGCATTTTATTGTAAAACCACATACTTGATGTCTATAATTAGTAAATGTATTTTTCCATACTACCATAATGCGATAAAGATTTATGAAAAATATTACCTTAAGTGTTTTTCACCTAACAGAATTTTAAGTTTCGTCATATTATATAGTAAATATCCATGCCATCATTATTAGGAAATATTTCCTTTATTTAACAGAATAAATTTTCTGAAGACACCTTATAATTATATCAATTCTCATTTTGATCACTGGAATATTTTCTGAGCATTCAAATCATGCTTTGTCACCTAAGATAATGAAAAACACAAATATAACAACGATGGAAAATTTTGATTCAATATCAACCAATATCTGTATAGGCACGAAGCTTTCGACAGCGCAGATGATTAGTTTTATTTTAATGGTAAGTGTGCATGTGATTTCCATAATTCAAATGATTTGATTAAGATTGATTTTACGATAGAATCTCTTTCGTAAAATACTGTTTCGTACATGTATTCATAAAATACTAATAAAGATTAATTATAGACATTTAATACAATTTTTCTCATGTGACAATTTAGTAAACAAATATTCATTTAAAAGTCAAATATCAAAAAAAAATGATGAACATATGCTTATTAATCACTAATTCATTGTAACAGTTTCATCTTCAACGTTGTAAAAAAGGCCTGAATATGGTTGGCGAATTCTATTATTCTTCGCAAGGTAATGTAATATGCTAAATGTAGCGACTGCTATCGAAAGAAGTACGACGATCAATATTACCCCCACAATTAGTATCTGTATATTATATAATGTATACCCCGTTCACTTCAGCTGTGTATTCGTCAGACTTCAGAGAATCGGGTTCACCAAATTTTTCGACGAAATCAGCTATGATATCCTCATGCCTGGTAGAACCTATATTAATTTCAAGTATGATAATGACATATATCGTGAAAACATATTTTAATTTTCAGAATTAAATGGAATACTTGTATAGATCGCTGCTAATTACATGTACTGACTCATTATGACCTTCACATTCACGACCGCTACTACTCACGACAAAAATAGTTGACAGGATGTGGCAAATTGTTATTATCTTCATGATAATAGGTCAAAAAAATAATGAATACAATACTAATTTTCGGTTATGGAAGTATCGTCAACCTAATTTTGATAAAACATCTCTGAAAATCGGTTAATTTAAATAAATGCTATTTTCAGATAATTTAGATGCTTACAAAAGAACCATCTGCCGACTTTGTGGAAATGGTTAATATAAAATATTTCAAAACTTTTAGGAATGAAGATATAATTACTATTCGATCGCTGTATTACGTCTGATGGGATCATTAATATTTTTACATAACATATAGGATTTCGAGTTCATGGCCTTTTTACATCGGTAATGGAGGTGTACAAACCTCAACTGGTAAATAGCTGAACGAACTTTACATGGAACACCATTCCATGTTGATAGCGTGCAACAATTCCTTTCAGGGTCTCATTCGGGCTAGGCACCCGTCTGCGCTACACAGACTCGGGTAGTGCAAGACTTGATTTGCTATATATTCACTCCCACTGTGGTCCATACTGGTGCTACTGTACTGAATTTGCATTCGTACGATGGGAAGAAATCCAGCTCATGGTATAGACTTATAGGAAGGTACAGTAAAAAATTCTTTATTTTTACTTTTTTTGCAAAATAATATAAATGCTAGAACGAGTGTAAATTTTTACGTTCATTCCAATTAAAATAAAAGACGGCTCATACTAGACTCTATAATTGAGTTCAAAATTCTCAAGTGTGAAAAATATTGATTGATTATAACATGTAATATAAATATTTTATTATATACAATCACATTGAAAATTTGGATGCCCACATCGGAAATTCTAATTTAATGCGGTAAATTAAATATTAAAAATGACTTGTTTAACATCTAGTCTCATCAAAAAATTAAGTGTTTGTAATAAAATTGTGTTTGCTAAAACAATCCAATATTTGTAGACAATCATGATGCATAAATAGTCAATTTTTTAAGGTACTGAATTTATTGAATCCATCGATGGAATATGACAAGAAATATATGTATTGATTTTGATAAAAAAAATAGATGGTAACGCAATCTTAATGAAATTTATTTGTATCTGTGTTCTCAAATGATTGGATTTTTTTAAGTATACGTGTAAAATGTCACGTAAATAAATGAATATTAAGATCATTGACCTGATAATATTTAATTATTTTGTGAAGTAAATTTTGACACATTTCAAAGAGAGAACTGCTATCAAACTTTTAGAATTAATTGATACGCGTATCATTATATTTTAATAGGATAAAAAATGATTAAATTTTATGATCGTAACATATTTAATTGTGTATATATCACTATCAAAATTTTCATTCGAGAATGATCAGCGTTAAATATAAGATAGCTTGACATTATTTTATGAACGAATAGCCGTTCAAGCGAGATATACTCAGTTTTCTAGTATTTTATTGAAATTCTTTTAATCAAAATATGTTTTGCAATTTTTATATATTATATCTTTTTGAAAATGCACATATATCTGCCTAAAAATATATATTCTTATTAACTTCAGAAAATATTTTTTGGTATGTGTAAACATAAAACTGTTTTAATTATGTAGTAGAAATAAATACAAATAAATATGTGACAATATTTTAAGAACGATTATTTTTATTTAATTGATTTAAAAATAACATCAAATATTTTGAACATAAAAACCATTGGACATGAAATGAATTATTGCCTTTGACAGAAACATGTTCATTATCAAACATTTGAAACTCATCTAAACGTTTCAGAATATGAGATCAAAAGCAAGTTGATCACTTATAGTAAATGAGGATGATCGATTGCATCGTTTTTATGTAACGAAAAATATCTAAAATGTACAACAAATGTATACAATAATAATGCGATCATTTATGAACAAACAAGTTAAAAACTAGATTACCCTTAAGTTCAATGACAACAACACAGTAGCAAATATTCATCATTTCATCTGTAGAATAATAGTGTTTACCAAGCTTAGCCTTATTGGTACATATAAGGAAACACATTTCATAAAAAGTTTTGATTGAAAAATTAATATTTCGTGTAAATTGTCTAGGTAGTTCGTTCGTGTTCATAAATGGTGAATATTAGTTCCGGTAAAGTATTTAAGTAATCAGATAACCCACACTGTTGTGTAGATATCATAACATTCATAAGCTAGTAATTTTTTTAAGACAAACATTTTTTAAGACAATGCAGGACAAATTCGTATATATGATAAAAATCAAATAAATAATCAGGGTTCATCGATACAAAAATTTATCTTTTTATTTAACAAAATCCAGTGTGTATTTCCGGTTGCAGCTATATTTATCATGGTGATGTTTTGTTAAAACTATTCAGATGAATACAGCGCGTATCGAGGCGTGAGTAATTTATCTCTCATGATATTGTATTTAAAAAAAACGCATTTATATTTATGATTTCAACTTTGTTTTACCTTGTAAGCTGCTGTTATATTCGATCAGATTCTTTATATAGGATATCACTATTTGCGCCAACCTTTCATCTTTTAGTGTGATGTTCAGCGTTTTTTCTAATAAATCATGAGAAGCTTGCATTTCTCCATCTTCAATAAGCTGGAAATAGGCGTTTATATCCTGATCAATCAATCTTTGTGACACGTAGACCTGATTCTTTATTACACCTATTTCTGGATGACTCATGTATTGGGCGTCATCACTTAAAGATTTCATGTAAAAACAAGCATCTTTTTTAATTGAAATAAAACTTTTAGCGTGAGTATTTAAAGGAGCAATCACAGAATTGAAACGACGAAAATAACAGATTGCCACAAAGTAATCCATGTCCGTGAATTTGACTTTACTTACCAGATTGTCTAGAACTATTTGGAGGTTTGAGTTGAATACGTCAGAGATGTTCTGCCTATGAGTAAGACAAGCACGAATCGCCTTTACCATTTGATCATTAAAATTTGGCGCAATGTCTAGGATTTAGGCAAATTACCTCTTTGATTAATAAATGAACGAAATAATTCGCTCAAAAATACAGAATTCATCTTCATTAAAAATCGTGAACTTGTTTTTTATTGGCCGATGCATTGTTAGCACATTCAACGATATCCCGTTCATTTGGCGAAGATTTGCACATATCGACATTTTTGTGGGCAAAACATTGTTCCATACTGATAACGATGGCGCCTATCATTTCATTTATTACTTGTTATTTGAGAGTCATTTTTCAATTCTGTAGTATTTGTATCAGCGCAGAAAAGTAAGTGTTGACCAATGAGCTGTGAAAAGAACAGGATCCTCAAAAAACACATCGCAGATGTATTAAAAATATTTATAGTAGGCAGGCGCGCCTTTCAAAGAAATCTAAAACAAAATTTACGGATTAATCACTGCAAAAATACTTGGGCATCATAATCACATCGGACTACACCATGTTATTATCGAATTTAATTCATCGTCTTTATATAACAGTGGATAATTCGATTTTTGTGTGCATGCGTACGAGGGGTGATTTAGTCACACAAAGAGAATAGTATATCTTTCAATGCTACCACAGATATTATTTGCGAAAGTGCATAGACCAATGATCACGCCGATTTTTCGTTTAATTAAATAGATTTTGATTAATAAAATGTCATTCTTAAACATTATAGCAATGCGAGAGGAGTAGTGTACACCCACAATAGATTATTTCAATGCTCACATTTTTTGATATAGCATCATTTCAGGTTTATTCGTGTAATATAAAGATTCATCGGCTATTCTCGGTATATTTATATTTCTTAACATTTGTCGAAAAACTCATTCCAAACTGTCCTTATTTGTGTTTGTAGAACAATGTAAAAGTTGTGTCGTTTTGTTAAAAATTTCTGCGTTGGAATTCGTAATATGTAGGGAGTATCTGTAATTTAACTGATACTGATATATTTTATAATTCCTTCAAACAGCCGAGGCAGTCGAATGATTAAAACACACAGAATATTGTGGATTATTGAACTAATCCTACTAGCTGTCATTAACACTGCGTCGATTAATATTGCTATGTTTCGGATCATCTAGATCACACCTCTGAATTTTCTTGCAATTACTTCAACAAATTTACAATTGAAAACATTTATACATTTTTGTCATTTTCAAATAAAAAAATTGAGTTTTTTGATCGGCTATTTTCGCAAGACACGAATACAAAACAGTTTCGTGATGTTTTTGTTTTAACTTTTCATCGTAATAATTCTACTTTAACGACACTAATTAGTCGAATTTTAATTATTATATTACTTTGGATATTCCATTGATATTTACGAAATGCCTATATTATTTTTGATTTTCATATATCACCATTGAATTACGAGGTTCAGCGATTGTTTTTGTGAATATAGTGTATAATCAACTATACTTATATATTTACTCTGTGACTACGTCTATGGTTTTCAGCCTAGGGTATGCGAAAAGCATATAAATGGTCTGTTAAACGCTTATTGGCGTATGGCAGCATAAAAAATTTTGAAAACTTCAGGTCCATATATGATTTGTTTAACCCTTTTATCAATATTAATTATATCCGAACTCGCACGATAAGTTTCATTTAACACCATTTAATTCCCAATGTAAATCGATTTTACAACTTTATAATCTTGTATTGATTCAAACTGTTCATGTTGGTAAATAATTTTTCTTAAATTACTCGATATTGCGTCTCCAAGTCGTGAAATATTCATCGTAGTAAATCTCCCTACATGTATCAATAAATCCTTGCCTATTTGTATTCAAATCAATTTTATATCACAAATCTGATTTCAAAAATACAAAACGAGATATTTCCTCAATACATTAGTCTCTAATCTTTATTAATTTTTTGAAAATTCCTTTCTTTCATTTTCATAGTATGAATAAAATAATTTTTATTCGTGTGATCATTTTCATCCCTCGAATTTTTTCATAATATGCCTTTGAACTAATGGATGAGAATAATTGAAAAGCTAAAATGGATAAACTTCTCATTTTTATACAAATGTTAGCCGATTCTATGAATTTAGGTTTTTTAATTTATTATAATGATTAACTGTTTGTAGAGATAAATCTATAATTCAGATATCGTCCATTTTTATAATATTATGGAAAATTTTTCAATAGCTGAATACGATTCACAGCCACGATCATTTTTTTTTTCACTGTACATGAAATTCACATTAAGATTTGGTACATAATACCGTGAATTTTTATCCCTTCATTGATGCCTAGTGAAGTGGTAAGAAAAATATATATGATTGAACATCTCAATTAAATACAACTCGCTGTTCGTGTGTCCTAATTCATTTATAATGGCATGGTTCTGGTATATCATTCGGCTTTTTCCGATAATACAGAGTAAATGAGTAACTGTATGGTATATATTCTCAAAAAATATGTAACGTTAAAGTTGAGTAGGGCCAGAGTCAAACCCATGACCTAGGGATGCTAAACAATATGTCACTCACCCGTCCACTCAGCGCTGTTACGTTACCCAGGATATACCACATCCCTTTACTTGTCCTATTTGTAGAAGTATACGCCCTTACTGCGTCCTGCAGATCACGACAACGTCAAATGTCACTTAAAAGTTGAATCCAACCAGAGTCGAACCAACGATTAACAGACGGTCAACCAGTGGTCACATCGTCGAACAACTCAGCGCTGTTAAGATATCTTGGATATACCACATATACTTACACTTCTCTTCTGATTGGGAGAAGTCTATACCTTTACTGCGTCCTTGCAGACCACTACTACGCAAATGTAACTTAAAATGTGAGCGTAGCCAGAGTCGAACCAAAGAAGTAAAAGGATGGTCACCTTGTCGGACCACTCAGGGCTTTTTCTTTATCCAGGATATACAATATACATGTACACTTCTTCTTATCTTAGGAGAACTACACTCGTTCCGCATCATTCAGACTTCGCCAAATGTGACGTAAAAGGCAAGTCCATCCAGAGTCGAACCCACTACTCATCGATGCTTACTGACCGGTCACTCAGTCGACCACTCACCGTGGGGAAGATATCAAGGGTTTACCATATATCATTGTAATCTAAATTTTTGTTTAATTTCTTAATATCAGTCAAACCGGTCTAATTTTAGTATGTTGTATGATATGAAATTTGAAAAACATCAAAACTGACATAATTCATGTAACTTTTGTTAAATATCATTTAAATTATTTATTAATAGTAAAATACCATTAAATAAATTTCAGTTAATTATGTCTAGTATTTATCGTTTAATATTAAAATTTTTATTCATTTATCTGTCAATTAATTCCAAATGAATGATATTAAAGTAGTAAAATAGTGTAAAGCTTTATCTATGTTTACTAAACCATTCAATTATAACATGGTCACTGAAAACCCTTTTACATTTTATCATCCATTGGTTGAATCATTTTGTTAAATTTTTAACACGGCCAATAGTAATAAATCTTTTATCATTATTCAGTTTAGGATTTGTTTAAATATTAGATCAACATTTGTATTTAATTCTTATTGCATTCGTTAACTTGTATATCTTTTAATGTTTCGATGTATTTGAACGAGCTCTGTAAATATATTTTGAGCTTCTTGATCAAAAGATATCTATTTCCCATATATTTCATTTTTTAAATTTAGTTCAAACTCTGACAAGATATCGGAATGTTATTAATGTCTTCTATTCACAATTACGGAAAATGTGTTTTTTTCTCATTTTAATTTAGAGTAGGTTTTTGCTAGTTATGTCTTTTTGCCTGACGATGGTTAAAATTATAATAAAAACTAGAAATGTAAAAAGAGTGCAAATTAAATACAAATTTTGATGTAATAAGGAGACAGAGACGACTATATATTGATTTTAATCTATTTGATAATACAATTTTCATTAAAATGGCTAAGGAATGATGTTTTTTAATTTAGATGCTCTTTTGTGGTTACAAATTTAACGATTCGACTTAGAGAGGTCGTAATTTATACCGATTTCATTCAAAACTTCATACTATGCTTTTATTTAAACAAGAATTTAAATTTATGAAGATCCAATCATTAAGGACCATGTAAATATTTAGTATGATAAACGATTCAAGTATACGCAGTTATTTTCTGACATTGGATTTAGCCTGCCAGACAAATTCAACGAGAACTTTTTCATTAAATTTTAATAATAAAAACAAAGTCAGAATTTGGGAATGTCATTATCGCAATGTCAGACATGTTGAACGGGAAATGGCATATAATACTTTGCTATATATATTGGAATATATAAATCTGAAATTTTTATTTAAACAATTGCATCAAAATATTTATATTTAAACGTCCTTTACATATAGATTTACATTATGATTTTTTCAACATGCATGCAATTTTATTTGATTATTGTGTATAAAATTTTCTTATTTGTTGATGAATAATGTTTTTATCAAATGAATACTATAAAATCAATTATACATACTATTAAAAGAAGATTAATGTTTATTTTTACTTCAATTCATATCTGAAACTATTATGCCACAATGAAATTGCGCGTTGATCTGCTTTCATTTTGTTTATAAAGTGATATATTTTGCTATGTTTTACGTATAAGAAAATAAATTGATATGAAGTTATGATATTTTGTACCTTTATGCATGAGGTATTCATTTTCAAGTAACGTTACAAGAGAGAACATTCATTATATTTTTGTTGTAATCAGAAATATTTATTGAAATTAAGCACAAACTGACTGAAATATAAATACTACTATAAACTGATTTAACTAAGCCATTTTTTATTCGTAACTTTTTTTGACTTTTATTATTTCAAAAGTTTAAAAAAAGATGTCGTTTGTTGCTAAACTGTAAATTGTTATGTAAAAATGCGTTAAAGTTATGACATACTATGATATATATTTCACAATTTTACATTTTCATTTAACTTGAATATTGAATTATTCTAGTTTTTAATACTTTGGCTCCAAGCCAACAATATTCTTAATCAAGTCGAATGAAGGATGAATGTTCATATTTTTTGTTTTTAGTTTTTGAATTTTGCAAATGAGTATTTTTGTGTAAATCAATAAACATAATTTAAAAGATGTAAATTATTTTTGTTTAAATGTTTAATCAGCGACATATTCGATAAAAATTATTAATTAAAACAAATGTATTTTTTAATAATTGGTTTTTACTTAGGTATTAGATCTTTCTTATATTCTAGCATAAGTGTTCGGGATAAATTTTATATTTTTGGATAGGTATAGATCTAATTTTCCGAAATAATCTAAATCTGTGATATTTAAAATTGGATAATAATTTTTGATTATTATATTATTTAAGAAATTTGTATTATAGTTTTCCAATCATTCTCAGTGTTATCTTTGTCTTATGCTTCTTACATGCTGCACGAATATCGAAACTAATATTTATATGAATTAGGCATCGTTATTCTTACTTTTTTATGTAAAAAAACGATATATGTTTTCTGAGGACTGAGAGAAAAAATTTTCCGTTTAATTAGTAATTTTCGAATATTATTATATGCATGTTTCTTTGACACTCATGATATATAATAATNCTAAATCTGTGATATTTAAAATTGGATAATAATTTTTGATTATTATATTATTTAAGAAATTTGTATTATAGTTTTCCAATCATTCTCAGTGTTATCTTTGTCTTATGCTTCTTACATGCTGCACGAATATCGAAACTAATATTTATATGAATTAGGCATCGTTATTCTTACTTTTTTATGTAAAAAAACGATATATGTTTTCTGAGGACTGAGAGAAAAAATTTTCCGTTTAATTAGTAATTTTCGAATATTATTATATGCATGTTTCTTTGACACTCATGATATATAATAATGTCAAGTGGTTTGAAATAAATATAATTTTTGCTAATGGCAGATTGTTTATTAGGTGATGAAAAAAATTTTCAAGGAAATTGTGAATGAAATTTTTATAGATTAAACTCATTTTACATTTTCGTGAAAACAAATAAATAATCAACAGTAAACTTTTGTAATAGAAAAACAAGCCTTATTCGAAAAATCTGAAAGTATATGCTATTTTTCTCACCGATGTTTTGATATTAAATAAAGTATTAATATGCCATGATTAATCCATCATGCAATCAAATCATTTATGATTTAATCTAAATCAACAGAAAAAACATGAGCCAATACTTAAAATGAATACTATTCGAAATATGGCCGATGAATAATAATCCAGTCACTAGTCCGATGAGTTTATCTACTTAGTTAACCTTGAAGGCATTACTAATTAGAAAAAATCGAAACGAAAAACATGACACGTCTCATCAGTCATTATATCTTTTCCATTCAATCACGCTGCGCTTCTGTAAGATCGAAAAATTTTCATCTAACTAGCAAAAGTCGCTATATTGTTAATTGTCAAATTCTTGTTTTTGCGACTTGTTTTATATCATCGATAAATTGATGTTATCTCTTTTTGACGACTAATAAATAAACAACAGTCAATTTCTCTTAAATATATATTGTGAATTTAATTTTATCTATAACTAACACTATTAGCGCCATAATGTGTTATAATTACGAAAATATTTTAAATATATAGAACAATTCGTTTATAGTTATAAAGATGAGCAGCTCGATGATTGAATGAGGTATCGCTCACGAAATCAATAGCCCGTGATGTTCAGTATAAAAACATTAAGAAGTTTATTCTCTTAGATATTATTAAATCTAATTATATCTGCGATATTTGTACATCATCATATATTTAGTGAACAATATCTCATGTAATAATACAAAATACAATTAATAAATGATATGTTGATATATTACGAATTATTCTGGCTTTATGAACATTGAATCAGATAATATGTTAAATTTTAGTATCGCTACAATAGAGTATGGAAGAAAGAAATCTAGGATTAGAAAATACCGAGAGATTTACTTTCCTTAATCGTATAAATGTTCTAAAATTTGAAGTAATTATTATTTTATTTAATAAATGTATGATACATTTCCAAAATATGCTAAGTTTGTCAGATGTTAGTCAATAAAATATCTTGTGGTTTTTGATAGATTTATTTTCAGAATCAATGTACTTTGACTTGATCAATAAAATCTCATTTAGCACTTGTATCATATATTTAACTCAACGATATCATTCATTCAAGAAATGCTTATTGTATATGTCAAACATGCACAGTGAACAAAAATTATTTAGGCATTTTATCGAACAAAAACGTAAATACCCATCAATATGATATCGTCACTTTTGAAATAATGGTCCTAATATATAAATGATGAGCAGGATTACATACCAAGGTGTTGCGTTTTCCTAATGTATTTTTGGTTATAATCAATTTTGATATTCATGTCCTATTTATGTGATCCTTGTGTTTCTCATATAAAAGATGTTTCTTGTATATATCTAGGTGTGAAATAATATAAACCTTGAACCATTACCTGTGATGATTTTTTTATTTATAGCATATCATGAATTATAGAATTCGAATTTAAAGATTTTTAAACAAAAGTAATATCATAGAAGACCCTTTTAGTCTTTGTATTGCGTGTAATGAGGGCCTAGATAATTATTTGGTGATTGTTATTGACAATATATTATATATATAATCATTTATTTATGATGACCACATACACAATGGCCAAATACATCGGGTTGAAAAAGACGTGTAAATCAAAATTAAAACTTAAATTTGAGAAGAATGAACGATTATATTATTATAACTATAAGAGATGTATGATATATTTCAAAGAAAACTTCAGTAAACGATACAGTCGTTCTAATAAATGGCTTATATTTTAACAATGTAATGGTATAATAAGGGTATTGATTTGCGGCAGTTAAACCAATGAAAATTTGTGCATTCAATTTCTTCCAGGCACCAAAAAAGCTAATGTTACTGGATATGGTTGTTTAAATATATATTCTTTATATAGATTTTGTTATCGAAAATTAGTAAATTACTTTGAATTTATCCTTTAGCAATTTTATAATTTCCATTTTGAAATTTAGCTAATAAAGACAATATTGATTTTCTTTTAGTATGTTTATCAATCCGGTAAAACAAATACTTTAAACATCCATATAGGTTTTTGTGACTTTAAATATAAATTCCCTTAATTCATTAACAAATAATCAATAAATCATAAAATGGAAGGATTATACGATGGCATATATGAGGCATACATTTCAGGGTTGTCTTTTACTGTAGATATATTTATCATCAATAAAACAAATGATTGAAGATATGATTAAAAATGTACTGCTAAAAAAAATGAATACGACGTTAACAAATAAATATAAACATTAGGTGTTTGGTTTTAATCTCGATATGGATGGATATAAAGTTACACATTTTACGTCACTTCTAAAATTGAACCTTCCGATAGTACTCCTACTAATAATATAGCTTTCATATTTTATAATAACTGTTTGATTTTTCTGCGGTGATACATTTAATTTTTTATATAAATACAAATATTAGAATAAAATTTACTAACCGCCGG
The DNA here is from genome assembly GCA_000827895.1 of Thelohanellus kitauei. NCBI lineage: Eukaryota > Metazoa > Cnidaria > Myxozoa > Bivalvulida > Myxobolidae > Thelohanellus > Thelohanellus kitauei. The sequence goes on from JWZT01003610.1 coordinate 44,814, forward strand.
AGAGGTTAATTTTTGTTTAATTTAATATTAAGAAGGATCCACCTGATTATAAACGAACGCTGAAAATGTTTTCGAAGGTTAGCAACAATATTCTCATATTATTACACCAATGGTTATCGACCATATTGCGTACATAAAGGCCGATTTTACGATTATAACATTCATAGGGGAGATATTTTTTTTATTAAAAGTAAATTAAAAATTAAATATTCTATCTTTCAAGGTGGTGAACTATACACTCTATTTGACAAGTTGAATATTTGAAATCGTTGACTGAGTTTAATTGAGCCTTACAAAAACAATCTTTCTTACATTTATAATTTATGTATTAATATATTTTATGTGAAAATTGTTCAAGTTAATCATCGAAATGTCATCCATTTTGTATGGGAATAGTTTAATCTGTTCTATCACACTTTAGAAGGTACCTGACGCTGTATATGAATACTTTGCAATTGAATCATTACATTTATCATTGATTAATATTTGTTTAATTGAAATTTTTGAAAAACTAGGTAATAGCTTTTGTACCTCAAAATTTCCAAGTAATTCTCTTATATTGATCATTCACAATATATACACATTCGCATATATAGATGTTTCATTTGAGAATTGTGTGTTTTTTTAATTAATGAATTGTATAAGGTCAACGTTCGATAATAATATTGTATTTGTACTATTAATGTCAGTCGTTGCTCAATCATACATAGCATTTTGTTTAAGGGCAGTTTCACTCCTGAATTAGATAGTAATTTATGTGTATATGTTGAAACCTGGTTTCTAGAATCTTGTAAATACAATGAAACAGTGATTATGTGTTCTTGTTAATTAGCTATATTAGCTATACAAAAACCAGAAAATATGCATTAAAAATAGCTTTCGCTTTTCAAAGGTGGTACGTTGATTTTACGATAAGCTGTTGGAAGAAATTAAATTTTTAACTAATAAAATCTATCAAAATACATTACAAACATGTTCTGCATTACATAATATGATATCAAATATCTAAAGACAAGTAATTACAATTGTATGTTACAAATGTTTTTTCATTCAAGTAATAGCTATATATGTTAGATAAATAATTATCACATAATTTATGATTTGATATTTTAATAATATAATCAAAATTCGTTACTATATCACTTCCCTAATATTACAGTTTTAGCTCGGTCTCGATAAAAATTCAAAGAAACAAAATTACTATTCCACCCTCTACTCTTGCTATTTTGAAACTATTTTGTGACTTTTGTAAATACATGTGTCCTGAAAAGTGTGCATTTTTACATAATTCTCGATTATCACACTCACTTCGAGAGGAATTCTACTGTTAAGGTCGGCAAGTCAACGATCAGGAACTGTTTGGCGAAGGCCATGTTGATTAAATATGAAATTCTAATTTAGACGTAATGAAGGGCTGATCATACTCTGACAAGTCCTGAGTCCTGACAACAATCTTTCACGACCATTCGGAGATGATTCTCTCTGAATTCTTCAAAGACGATAAGTTCCATACGGCTTACATGTCTTTCTCGATGGAGGAAGTTGCAGAACGGATGCTGGAAGCGACGAATAAATGGAGAGCCAAGATGACAATATAACTGTAGAGCAGTCAGGGATTCGTCCGAGAAGCCAAACGCACTTGGATCACAGTCCTGAAGTTCATGCAGCAGACGAGCTTGATGCTTGGTGTGATGTAAGCGGTGTGATCGGCTGGACGTCTAGATGCACGTGATCTTGCAAAATGCGATGCGCTAACTGTATATTCCATAGAACATTTAACCGATAAGTAACTTGATAAAAAGTAGTTTTAACGAATCCTCGTTAATATAACTCTAGAGACTTTGCCACATTATCTCCGTGCCGAGGTGGGGAATAGTAACGAGATTTGACACTAGTTAGAATAAAAACGAGTTATTGATTTATTCAAATTATCTTTAAATCTAATTAATCATTCCCTTCAGTTAATCTGTCTTTTTATTATTAGGACATGTGAGTAAAATATATAATTTGTATTTGTTAGAAAAATACTTGAAATTTATTAACAATTTTGTATTTCAAGTATATTAGAGTTGATTTTTGTTTGATTTATTTATTTCGAGGCCGTTAAACATTTATATACAGTTCAGGATTACTGATAATCAATTTTCGCTTATCATGATAACTTCGAACTATCTATATGGTCGTTGGTTATTTTATTATATTCTGGTGATCATCTTACGACAATATTTTAAAACATTATATTCGGAATCAGATTGATCTTTTATCAAAAGTGTGAATTATTTTTATATCTATAAACATAACTAGATAAGCGCTACCGTTTTTTTAGACTGGCTGCGCCGAATTGTTATGACATCATATATAAAAATGCTCTCTACGTTCAAATTTCGTTACTATGGACCTCACATCCATACCACCTATATTCGGTCACTACAAAATTCAATACAAAATAAATTGACTCAGTCACCAACTACTCTCGTTGCTGATCCACTACTATGTGACTTTATAAAAAACGAGTCGAGATATGTCTATATTTCTGTACAATAATCGATTATCACTCTCAAGTTCCGAGGATAAAAACTACGAACAGCAATCGAGTTGGTCTTCTTCCCACCCAGCACATCAGCCGATTCGCAAACATTGGATCAAGAATCAGACAACTTCATGGGGACACTAAAAGAAGCTACTGTTATACAGGAAGTAGTAGGTGATGGACGAAGGAACGCAGTTTTACTTAAGGTTTCTTAGCACTCTATACGATGCATGGCAAGCTTAGAAGCAGTTTGGCATGTCGACGATCAGCAACATTGCTGGAAAGGGCGATTTCATTTACGAAAATATCTTATCTGAGGCCGATAGTATGCAGCTGCTCGAGATTTGAGAAGATCTGCCTCCCGGCATAAAAATGCACAAGAAGCTAGAGATCTAGCTGTCACACTTTTTTGAAGCTGACACGTAGCTGGCAACTCGCGGCTTTTTCACACTACAGGAAAATTAGAGTAGACGCTGTGAAGCCAAAAGACAATGGAAAAGATGACGGTAAAAACTGTCGAGGAGAAAGAGTTTTCGTTAAAGACGTATATCGCGCTTTGATCACCGTTCGGAATCTCATACAATAGAGAAGCTTAAAGCCTCGCGTGATTAAAGCATGATATCCGCTAGACAATGAGTGATACTCAATCGGCTAAAGACGATGCTAATACTGACGATCCATTTGAGGTTTGTGCTGATGTGTAACTTGAGAAAAAGCAGCTGTTTTTACAAACCTACGCCACTAATCCACTTATCCTAGGTCTCGGCTGATGGCCTAGAAACGATAAGTAACTATAAATCGAATATACGGAGAGTAAAGAAAAATTTTCGGTGCGTGCCGCCTACAATATCGACATTTTAAATGATTTCAACGAATAATCACCGATGCGAATTGTTAAATTAATTTCCTCTCGTTACTTTTTTTTGAAGTGATACCATATGAAATGGTATGGACTACATTCGATTGTTTGTATGCACATAAAATGTTAAGCTATTTCATGGTAAAAACGCATTAGTTTTGTGTTGATCAGAATAGAATAGGATAAAGAGACATTTGCGATTTTACGAGAGTCATTTCATGTATCGAAACGCTCTCAAACGTTTAGAAATATTCGTTTTAATATTGCGATTTTTTACTTTTGATTGCACGTCAAATGATTTGTTCATTCGATATCAACGAATGTCACAGTTTCGAGTACCCTCCAGTATGAAGATAAGCTACTGCCATGTATATTGATTTTTTAAACGTGTTTTCAGATCATTGATAGATTTTTACAAAATGAGATTTTAAGTTATTGTCAAATATATATGATGTATTTCGAACTTGATTAAACCAACTGATATGACATTAAGCTATGAAAGTTTTTAATTGTATAAATGAGAACATTTTGATTCAAATAAGCAAATTGAACCAAAAATATATAACTCAGGTTTAAATCGATGAAAATCATCGAAAAATCATAATTTCTATAGTTTGAAGGAGGATTGAAAAATGTCAGGGGGGAGGGACGAAGAGTTTCCTAATAACAATAATTTCTGTAGTATCTGCCTCTAAATGTATATCTATTAGCTTAAGATCTCTATTAAGCTACATTATGGTTATTAAATGAAATTATCAGAATATTACATACAAAATTGAACATTCTTCAAGTAACACATATATAATGGGCGATTAAAGACTAAAAAAACATTCTTCGTGATACTTTAGAAAATTAGGTAGACGTGGAATATAAAAATAACATTCATTTTACAGCTATTTGACTCATAAGATTAAGAAAAATGTGTGTCGTTTTATTACTTTGAGTATTACACGTAGTTCCAATATCCATATTCTATATCATTTTTAAACTGATCTTGTAATGATGTTCACAGCTGAGCATGGCTTCTTGAATTTGTTTCGAAACGGAAAATATAGACTGGAAGGCATTATTTCACTGTTGAGTCATTAATTATTTATTTTTAATCTAAAATCTGTTTTTGAATTCATTAATCACAAATAGTATCAAGAGCTATTTCTCTTGGGCTGAACTAAAGTAAATAACATGTTCAAAAACAATTAAATAATATTGTTTTAAAGTGTTTAAAATATACTTTCAACGCTTTGACCTTCTACGCAGTACACATATGTTGTACGAATTCCTTTAAGTTTTTTCTTTATTTGGTACTGTTTAATTAGAAATATGATAGGCGTTAAAAGGAGTAAGGATATGATGAACACGGCAACAATAGTGATTATCTGCATCTGAAAAATATGATACCATATTTCTGTTTATTTTTTCAATTGACATATAGAGATTCGTATTTGTTTTTTCTGTTAATTTTTCTAATGGTTTATTTGGCGTTGCCAACGATTTAGGAACATTCGAGGCAGTTTGTTCTTCAGTTTCTTTGTTCACTATGATAACATCATGGTTATTAGTGCCTCTACGTACAGTAGTCACATCTGGAATGTCTGGATCTCTAGAAACCGCAGTAATACCAGTTTTATGAGTTTTAATAGGACTAGAGTTTTCATCTTTTTTCATTGTATTTAACGAAGTCACTCCATCTTCTGATTGAACATGTGTTATGACGAAGTCAGAGATTATATCTGTATTTTCAACCGATCCTACATTTAGTGAAATAATTGTTAATGAAAGAAACAGTTATTAATTTCGCATCTCTTTAAAAACAGATACGATTATAAAGTCGTGTATTTTTCAGTAGCTAAATAAAGGTAAAATAGTGGTTTTTAATTGGTTACAATAACAATAGATATTTTTTTTATTTTGACAAGCGGAAACAAACTTTGAATTGAAGACAATTTTTGTTTTTTGTAGCCAAAATTTTTCTGGAATAAACTAAGTCTTAACTATAAATATAGAATGCTAAAATAATCGGTTTTAATTTCGTTTGCCAATCATGACAAACTTTTATCTCCCCTAAACACAATATATATGAAAAAATAACATTAATTTTTACAATATATACATATTTTTAAAGATAACTATATACCATATTATGTCCATTCGTTCGACATTTTTTATGTGTATATTGACGAGTGTCAAATGAAAGCCTCCATATGAGTCATTTTTCAAACATTCATTAAACACATGATAATGGAATATAATCAGTTAGATAATTACAGGATTTTCGGTCAAAATTATTGTGTCAAGTACAAATTTTGAGACGAAAAACCAAATTTAACTACACATAAATCAATTTGGATTCAACAAAACAAAATTTCTCTAGAAAAGCGCTGCTAAAAATAAACATCTCCAACAATTTAGACTTTAAAATCGCCAATTTAGAGGGAAATCTTGTAAGATAGAGCATTATATGTAGATCAGTATCTCAAATATTATCAGGATGTTTGTCAAAATTACATATTAATATTATAAACACTGATATAGTAAACTATTACATGGAACCTTTAAGATTAGAAAAAAAATACAGGATAAACCATTTTTTGATAGCAATTAAGATAAAATATTTACTAAGAATAATTTTCAGATGAATGGTCAAATTTAACAAACTTGGTCAAAAATGTTCATAAGAGTGAATTGCTAGAGGGTAACAGTTGCACATATGGATTTTTAAATCACGAAATGTCTCATGAGATTTTATTTTTGAAACATTAATTCACATGGTTGAAATTTATTCAGAAAATATGTTTTTATATTGACAGTTAGCGAAATACGATAAAAACTAATTAAAAACCGGTAAACCATGATATTTTTATGTTGATTCATTACCAGAAATATCAAACATGACATATTGTGTCTGAAATGTGTCAATCAAATAAACAACACGAGGACAAAGATAGAGTTTTATATAATATAAATCTAATTGTGTTGAATGACTCATGTTTAATAGAATATTATATTCACGGCCGCTCGTCTACTCTTATCAATAATCATTAATTATATTTAGGATCATAAAACTTGATGCATGTTTATCTTTTTACCTTAATCAGCGAAAATTAAATTAATGATATTAAGTTTAACTGAACAATAATTGTTTGATAATAAATAGAAATACAATGCACTGATATATTTGTTGGCAATTTTCGAAATACTGAATTCTAATTTATAACTATCATTATTCAAAACATGTAAATTTTTGTTTAGATCGACAAAATTTGTTGACATATTTCAATGAAAAAAATGTAATGCTAATATATTTCCTTTTATCGAATACCAAAGAAAACTTTACAGAATAAATGCATAACAGATTCAACGATGATTATAGCTTTTTGAATATACTTGAAGGCATGATATAGTTATGGACAAAATTCTTCATCAAAATGTTTATAAATCATTCATTTACCTGAACCGCTTTCGAATTCTTTTATTAATGTCTGTGTATACTATCTCATGATTTGAGATATTTGAAGGTTCTTTATTGATAGCTTGAGCAACAGATCAATCAAATCATGAAATGGAACAATTTTTCTATCTTTGGTCAACTGGTAATAGGTTTTTATATGAAGGCGAAGTAACGCTGTATACTTGATGATTTTGTTCTTTTTTCCTCTATTTGTGTTTGAGTAACGTTTGGTGCAACATAGATTATGGCCATCATTGCATTAGAAGACACTATATCATCTTATTTTGTACTTTTTGCTACATTAGATAACGGGACAATGACCCCTTGGATTCTTCGTAAGTAGCATAAAGTAACAAAGTAATCTTGAACCGAAAATCGTAATTGATCCGCCAATTGTTCGATAATGATTTTCATGTCCAGTTTGAACACAAGTTGGATATCAGATCTCAAATGAAGACATTGATCAATCTTCATTATCATCTGGGAGTGATAAGTTGGCGGCATGCCTCTAATTAACCGACGATACCTCGATTATAATAGAATGATTCCAGAACGTAAGAAAACACATCTTTGCCGCTCTACGTAACAAATCGTGTACTTGTCTTTCACGGCGAGTAGACCTGAGTTCACAATCGGCAATATTGTGTTGGCTTGAGGATACTTTGCATATGTCGATACTTTTGCGTGCAAAACATTGCTTAATGTCCAAAACCGTGGCACCTGTTGTACGCTAGGTTACTTGTGATATGGCTGCCACCTCTGTCAACAACGTGTCTAGTGTGGGTACAGAACAATGTGCATAGTAGTAATAACTTTAAAATTAGCCGGTTCTTTATGTAAATCATCAACATTGATTAAACGAGATGACCGAGTTTGCGCGTAGAAGTGTGACGCCATTAGAAAGATTGATATTTTTATTTATGCAGAATAGATATTATCACTTCAAAGTCTAATGGCTGTGGATTTTGTGGGATTTGTTAACTTAATATTACTCAGAATTAGTATTGGTGTTGAAAATTTAGATTAACTATAATCTATAAAATATCATTCATTAATGTCCGTGATCCGGGAGGATCCTCAACAATATTCTATAAATAGCATATGACGATTTGGTGCGAATCTTTCTGAAGCAGATAATATATCAGATGAACATTACGCATGATGGCAGTACAGATTCAAATTGTCTTGAACAAAATCATATTTTACATGACGCACAATTAATATCTGAAGAATATATCAATATGATCCCATGATAAAAATTGGATGAGTTTACAAATGGCGATTCAAACGCCTTAAGTCTTTTAAATTGACGATAATTTCAATGTTTTCTTGATCAAAAAAACTAATATTCATTAGAAACGAGAAAATTTTCGGCCATCTTCGTAAGAATTCTAACAATGGAAATTTAATTATAACTGATTCTTGTCTTTATCTATTAGTATATTTCTATCAAGAAACAGATGGTTTCTATTAATAAGTAATAAATTACTTTCTTTATCTTTCGGAATGTATCGGCCATATTGCTAATGACCTTGTTCCACTAATTGGTATTTTGTTCTTAATTTTACTAAAAAGTGACTGTTAGTGTGTATTAAAAATATTCAATGTCCCTGGTTCTCACGCAGTGATTTTGGTAGCTTTAATAAAAATATCGTCAATAACCGTTATATCTCGAATAATTAAGTAAAAAACTGTTTATGTAGATATCATCTTGTAAAATATATAATACAATTTCAAAAATTAGTCAATTTATATATATTACAGGGTTTTTAGGTCAAATTGGGTTTTCTGTAGGTCAATTTGATTTTTCTGTATGTCAATTTGGTTTTTCTGCAGTTCAATTTGGGTCTTTCTTAGTTCAATCTAGTGGACGAACAATTTAATAAAAAAAATAAATCGAATCATGAAAATATCTAAGGAATATTTATTTAATTTTCAATAATTAAGTTGTTTATCGACCGTCTCACATAACTTTCATGGTGGTAGTAATAACTGTCGCAATTTTCTCACGTTATAGTCACTAGACCTTGATTCATACATTAGAATGGCTCGGTCTCATTTTCGGGCGTACTGCTTTTCGCGTAACGTTTCCACCTTGAAAAAGGCTCTCGGATGAGGTTTAAAGGTGTGAATAGGGCGGTAAATAGCGAATCTCGTGACACTTCCTGTGACAAACAATTCACGATTTTTCAAAATTTATGAAATCTACCATTTTCGATGATGGCAACGCACCTTGCATTTATTGGAGTGTTTATTTGAATGTGTCGAAAATCGTTTGCAATTTACATTAAAAAACTTTCTTTTAAATACGGTAAGCTGTTGATTTCTTTGTATACTACGCCGTATCTTTCATCGGACAACAAAAAGATAGATTTTTAAATTGATATTTGGTACTCTTAGAACTGGAGTAGTGCTTATTGACAATCGACCATTATTTAGATTGCTTTATATCAAGAAAGACGACTGCGATGGTTAGAATAACCATGTGAAAATTTGGATGAGAAGATGCACAAATTATAGAAAATTAAACCAGATGTCTATTTTGATTCATTATTCGATTAATTTTTTATTAAATTGTTCGTCAACTAGATTGAACTGAGGAAAACCCTAAATTGAACTGCAGAAAAACCAAATTGACCTACAGAAAACCCAAATTGACATAAAATCCCTGTATCATCATATTAAATAAGAACATTATAAATCTAAATTTGTCGTTCTTCGGAACAACTGTTGATGTATAATATGTATACGAGGTGTAATGAATCTTTCATACAAAGGGGAAGAACGGTATGGTTATCTGTGATATTAAAGATGATATTCCCAGGATCAATTTAATAACATTATGGCCGAAGATTTATTTTATTTATTTTTCGGCTGTATAAATGACAAATCATTTTAGTGAAATGTGCGATAAACAGATACGGTGTGGTGTATAAAGAAATCAACAATAGACCGTATAACACCGAAACCTTCCTGGGATATATAGAAAATTTTTTCAACATGTAGATTCCATCTCCCAAACAAACACAAGATGCGTTGTTATCATGGACAATGTTAGGTTTCACAAATCCTCAACAATCGTCGATTGTTTTCACCGGAAGGGTCACGAAATTTGTTACTTACCGCCCTATTCTCCCTTCCTCAACCCAATCGAGGAGCTTTTTTCGAAGTGGAAACGCTACGTAAAAAGTGCTTCACCTGAAAATGAGACCGAGTTGTTTAACTGCATGACACAAGGATTAACGACGATAACGCGAGACGATTGCGATGGTTATTACCGCCACATGAAAAGCTATGTGAGACGGTCTATAAACAACGAAATTATTGAAAATTAAACAAAATTCCTTAGATCTTTTCATTATTGATTTATTTTTTTTAAATTGTTCGTTCACTAAACTGGCCTGAGGAAACCCAAATTTAATTAAAAGCCGCCGCTAAATAAACAGGCCGCACCAAATTGAACTGCAGAAAAACCAAATTGACCTAAAAACCCTGGATATCATGAAGGACGACTGCTATGGTTAGAATAACCATGTGAAAATTTTTATGAGAAGATGCACAAATTATAGAAAATTAAACCAGAGGTCATAATTTGGTTCATTATTCGATTAAATTTTTTATTAAATTTTTCATCCACTAGATTGAACTGAGGAAAACCCAAATTGAACTGCAGAAAAACCAAATTGACCTACAGATAACCCAATTTGACCTAAAAACCCTGTAATTTTTGAAGGATAAAAGCAGTTCATATCGGATAAATTCGTTTATCTAGAATAATAATCGGTTTCTTTATTCTTTGATCATTTAAATTACAAGGAGCTGTCGTATTTGGTTAAGATACGTTTATTATTTCTTTTAAAACCGACAGCGCTTATATGTTCGAATGAGGCATCGTTTGTATTTCATCAAGGACATTCGCATTAATAAATCAAATAGATTATGTTCCAATATTCAGATACATGTTGACACATGACTAATATGTTCAATATAATGTCGAGCAGCCGCCTTTTCTATGAATGGATCCGCGTAATTCAACTGGACTTCGGCTCATGTAACTATATGAATATTGGTAATAATGCTTCAATATTCTAAAAATTTAATGGTCTGAAAAGCCGATCTCTTTTATAATCTACAGCTATCTAATACGTCGAAAATCGAGCATCATATTTATGGTCATAAATATTCTATAGAAATCCATCTGATTCGAATTAACATATCAACATGTCTTGTAGTATCCGTTGGATTTGGTAAGGCATATATTGTATATATTTCTCAGTAGATTTTGATAGAAATTGTAATGCATGAAATAAATATTTACTGTTCAAAAAATGTACGATAAGTATATGGAAATGGATAGATATATACATGGGATGTCAAAATTAATTAATAAATAAACAATTTACACAAAAATAAGTTTTATATAAATCTAGCTTGTTTGATGCAAAGAAAAAGCATTTTAAGGCAAAATGTTTGAAACAAAACATGGCAACATTAAGCCATGGACAGATACTATATTTACTGATTAAGGAGCAATTCTTGAACAGCATACAAATAGTAATGACAAATCTTTGAAACCTCGAATACCATGTACACAAATCAAAATACGCAATCTCAGAATTCCCTTGAAGACTCCAATACCGGGCTGTGCGATCAATCGATAGCACCTAATTTATTTTTAAAAGATGATATCAAAGGATAGTTTAATTCATTAAACGATTTGAATGTATTAAACCGAATGAAGATGGTAAAAAAATAATACAGAAAATTCAATTTCCCATATGTTTTTTGATTGCGGAGCGAAGAGCAATAGAATTTGATCAGTAAAAATAATGCAAACTTTTATTTTTCAGAAACGTGAATCACGCAGTGTGTTTACGTGGTATCCGCTTATTTACGATTACTTTGAAGGAATATATTCCAACTATTTTACAAGCAAAAAAGAGTTTTCGTTTTTTTATTATTTTCTGAATTTATTTGTGTCGGCATGCAATTTTACACCTATTTTACATGATAAAATATTTTGAAATTCATTCCCGAGTAAAAAAATACATTCGCAAAAATTACTATCGTGTATGATATGTTTACCATCCTAATCTTGGTAAACACATTAAATACGTTTATCAAAGTAAACTAACATTAAAAATCAGCTCTTTAAAAAAAAGATGCGATCGCTTGATAGCAAAACCTAGTATTATTAATTCAAATATGTGATAGAAAACTCTTCGTTATCACAAGTAACCAAAGTGTAAACATAAACATATTCCCTTAAACTCAGGAATTTGATTTATCGTCCTTATTCACTATCCAAAAAAACTAACTATTGATGATATTTAGGATGGCTTAGTTATTACAAGATTTGATCTTGCTTTTTAAACGTGAGAGTTGGTCGCCTCTCTGACTCCGAGAGATTCTCCTTCATTGAAAAGAGTATATAGGAAGTGGACACTGGAACCCAAACGATATCCCCACTTGGACCAGGCCATGAAAACGCTGCCGAAGAGTCGACAGTTTTGTAGTTTACCTATTGTCTGCATCTTGTGTTTTGTCTTTAAGTTCTTGATGGCACATAGATGTTTTAAGGATGCCACGTTTAACCGTTTACACGATGGACCTTTGTAATATTTATATTATCCGTTTGATAAGTATCGGGTGAAAGACAGCTTATTGTTATCAAAACCGGCCATTTCTTGCGCTTTGGCTGTTGATATAAGCATAAATTCAAGTAATCAATCGGCAACAATCGCGTGTATGAAAAGATCAGATCCCTCAATGGTTACTCTGTACATCAGAGAAGTTAGAATCAGGCTATTCAAGAATGTCTTTCTCCTTGTTCATGTAATAAGCTGGTTTCAATACTAAGTCGCAAACGTTCGGAACTGTTGTAGAGGCATTGAGCTGATCGCCAATTAAGGAAGCACACCTTGATTCATTGCATTCAATACAACTGGCGTGGCAGCTAACTTAGGCAATTGTGCACAAGCACATACAAACGGCTCGAATGTTTTATGTCTATAGGGTCATAGGTATAGTAAATACACGCCCAGGCCCGTCATTGCCATTAAAGGGTGGCGTCATAAGCAAATAATGCACCTCGATATTAATCTCCATCAAAGAGATCTTTTGGATGGTATTTGGGTTGTTATATCGATCTAGCCAGCCTAAGCATGATCATCGAGTTTTGAAATTAGAAACTATCTCCACAGATATTTTTTCGCTTTGGCTGCTGATTGCTCGTCGACAGCAGTCGTGTCTCGGATTGTCGCACTTTATCATACCCAAAACATATATGGCATCTGAAGATGCCAAAATTCATATATTCTGAGAGATGTTCTTAATATGTTGCTGAAAGAGAGTGTTTACTCATGGCAACCCTAATTTCAAGGTCTATGGCCTGTAAGCTATGCTGATCGCTGGTTAAGGCTATCACACGTAGACTCGTTTGGGTGTCGACACTTGATGTATAGATGCTGGTTACACACCATTTCCTCTTTTATTAATCTTAGTTGACTACGAAATGTAATTTAAAGCCATTTTCATGACTGACAATGGCATGGTTGGGTGGACAGTTTCAGTAGTTTTAGCTGATTTTTTACTCGTTTGTACAGTTTCGGAAAGGCTTTTAAATGTGATGCTGTCACCACAGAAATATAGAAACTAAATATTAAAACAAGGTGAATGTAATTCTCATCTAAGTACTTGTTTTACAGATTTAAAAACTGAAATAACGCCTACGTTATTAGAAAAGATTTGATTTTCAGTTTATTGTTTCTCTAAGGTATCGCATCCAAATTAATTTTCCTTTTGTCATGCTATATATAACTCCAGGACGATTGTAAATGTATTGAGAGGATTGACCATTAAAGCAACCACACCCTGACTGTGAAGAATGTTGGCTACGAGTCTAGGAGTTCTTCGTTTTTCACCAACTCAAGGCCTCTCGATCGCAGCGGCCGTATAACACTAAAATTAACACAAATCGAACGCATGGAGATATAATTGCATGCCAAGTTTTCAGTGCAAATTAGCGTTTGTCCAGTCTAATTTAGTGCCGCTGTTTTTTGGGGCGGTGTCCAGTAATATATGGCTGATGAAAAACGAATTTTAACTGAGCAAAAACCAAATCATTCAAAAAAAACAAAATTTAACTGGTAAAAGCCCCTCAAAACAGTCACATTAAATTGGAACGAAAAACCTGTATTGTTGCGGCGTACATATCATTACAGAACTGCACAGCCTTCACGACAGTATCATTTCTTAAGGGATGAGTTTAGGCATCTATAGGTAGAGAAATAGTGTCCTCATTAAGTTGTGACTTAGTGCATGAGCCATGAGTGTGATGATGGCAGTATAAATGAAGATTGCAATAGATAATAAACTCAGGGATAGGCCTTTTTATTTGTTCTTCTTGATCAGCTCTGACACAACTTAATGAGCGGAAATGAGTTGCCTCATTGTCGTGATTGAGTTGCTATGCCTTTGTGTCTCCTACGTCCTAGGACCTTTTACTACCCTCAGAACTCCCGTTAGATGTCATAGGCCTCATGGATTACTGAATGGCAATATGCAAAAATGCGCCCAGAGGCCTTTCGTAGAGTTGCAAATTTTCGTTTTATTTAGGTTAATGTCGTTCTAAAGACGGATATAGGGACGCATTGGTGTGTGAGATTACTTAAAAACTATACCACATCTCTTGCGCATTTATATCAGACATGTAAATCTTACGTCAAGCATCTCTGGCTCGATGGTAGTATATTTTCTTGTAATATATATATAATTTATCTGTGCAGTCATCAACATCTAAATGTATCTTGTTCCGAAATAAGAGATAATGTTCTGGAGTCTGAAACAATCAAAATAGATGAGAGGCTGTATCTGATTTGCTGCCTGCCAATTGAGATAGACCAGGAAGTGCCTATAGGCGTTTAGCGAGAAGAAAATATCGCATAGCAACCACGATACAAATCAACATATGTATAAGCAGTACACTTCACCTGACCTTGCATGGTTAAGAGGCCAGAAGATGTAAATATGCCCATTCTGTTTCACTGAGTATTGGCTTGAAATGGAAACTTTAAATTGTGGAAAAAATCGAAATGTAAGACTCTCACAGCATGCAGATCCATCCGACAGTCTGCGATTGTTTGAAATCAGCCTCTACTGTGTCATGTAGATGTTATTCCCGTAATTTCGTAAGTTGAATTCCTGTTAACAAATGATGACCTCCGTAGGACAGCGTTTAGCTAAATGTTAGATGCTAAATTTTAACGCCAAACAAAGGCTTCGCCAGAATTGGGCTGTTACAACAGGATGGTAAACAGGCTGCAGAGAATGGCTTGCAGTAGACCGAAATTCGTTTATTCGATCAATTTCAAAATTTTTTGCACATTCCTTTAAATTGAGAGCAGTACGTTATATCATTTCTGACATTATTTTCATTGAATGTATGATTTAGATACAATTATAAAGCCCATTTTATAAAATGCCAACGGAAATATTTAGGGCTACAGTATCGTAAAATTTCCATTCATTTTTTTAATAAATATCTGTTAAACATATATAAAATTAAACGAATTGAAAAGAATAAAAATGCGGAGAGAGTCCACCTTATGTAACCTTTGTACGCGTATGCTATATCGGCAAAGATAGAAATGGATTTTGAATTGTTTTCTTAAATTACTTTTTTTTTAGTATCCGCCAATGATTTTCTACGAAACTGAGGGGCTTTGCCAGAAGAAAAGTTACTCGAACGATATTCCTTTAAAATGGCAGAACAGCAAAGACGGGATATCTCAGATAATGTATCTTTGTTTCACGTGGCCTTAAAGGAAAATATAATACTTTTTATGATTACTTTGGTCAGCATTAAATGCAATTTCAAAAAATTCATAAGATCAGGTAACGTGAATGATTTTTTATTAGCAACAGTTTTAGAGGATTTAAATTTCAAATCATAAGATATTTAATGGTGGTTCGTATGTTGGCATATCATAAAATTGGAATAGCGCAGTATGGCTAGTTTCGAAAATGACGTCGGATTAAAAAAAAGTTTATAAAGGAGATTGAATTTTAATATCAGTTAGATTTGTTAGTGGAAACTTTCCACAGATATATTAACATGGGGTGGTGTTAGGCTGATTGTGCAGATTCACGAATCTGTCATTCTAGATCGATGAACAAAAGGCGTATGACTTAAATTAGAATATTTCGGACACGAATTACTCAGAAATTAGGATAGGCTGTATGGAATGTAAGAAGCCGAATCTAAAGAAATTTTCTTGCCTTAAACCTCAATTGGCATTGTAGTCTGTTTCCGAATCGTAAGTCATCCAACTGTTACCGAAATAATAATAAACTGATGTATACCATTTATTATTTTATGCCATAATTACCCAGGAGCAACAATCCGCAATGATGGTCTCGTTAACTAGAAACGTTATCGATTCATGCTAATTAAGGTTTAGCAAAATTACGAATGGATCTGCAGTAGAATTATTATATTGTCAAATATAGATTTTTTGTTTGAGTATGGATTTTGTATTTAACGAGGATGTAATAATTAGGGCACACAAAAACATGGTAGAGACATATTGGGCATTAAGTAAAAAAATGGTGTAAAAGAAGAGGGGAGATCTGTATTGGTTTAAAAAACAAAAATAGTCTTAAAATTATAAATTTTATATGATTAAATGTGGATAGAGTGTGATGGTAAAATGCAAAAATGGGCTGTTGCGAGGAAAAAATTGCAAAATTTAGAATTCATGGCTAAAATTGAATTTGAATTATAGTAACATTTGTTGGACAGTTATATAATATATAATATTTAATATTAACAATATAGAAAACAAATGAGAAAAAAACTATCATAAATATGAAAAAAGAATCAGTAATTAAAGATAGATATTAAAATACAGGAAAATATAATATTAAAAAAAGTTCATTTGGTCAAATAAGATAAGGCGTCTTCGATTTAAAGTAGTGAGAATATTATAATATCGTATTTTGAAATATAATGTATAAACTGATATAATAAGTTGAAAGATATGAACATTAAAGAAGGATTGCGCATGAGGAAAAAATAACTATAAGTTGAGTGTAACACAAGTATGTGTAAAAACAATTGACCGACAGATCGAATGGGAGTGAGTTTTAGGAATCAACATGATGTCTCCGTGTAGTTATCAGAAATTTCGAAACATTGTCAAAAAGCAGGAAAAGATTTTCTGAGTGAAATGACTCGAATTCTGTTAGATTCGCACTCAAATTCGAAGTTCTTACTCAACATATATCGAAACTCACTGATGCAGATCGCACGAGATTCTATTGTGTTTGTCAAAGTACGGGTAACTCGAGAGATGAGTCGAATTCCATTTTTCTGATTCGACATTTAGGACGACATCAACGTC
>JWZT01003613.1:8516-20915 GCA_000827895.1 Thelohanellus kitauei
CTGATCGCGAAAAGGGACAACAAGAAAACTTGGTTAATTATAATCTAAAATTCGATAAAAACCTCGAATACAAATTTTTTGATTATAAAATACATTTTCAAAATCAATCTCTTGAAAACCAATATTTTCTATTGCGCATTAAATCTTTGAAAATACAATTTAAGAACTCTAAAGAACTGTGTCTATTGAATAAAAGTAAAGATGACAATCGAATAAACGTTTCTTTTGGTTCTGAGAAGATTGAATTATCATTAAACAAAGAATATTGTGAAAACTTCGCAAAACCTAAATCTCAATTTACATCCAAAAACCCTGAATCAACGATTCACAACCAGATCTATACCACAAAAACTCGATCAAATATTAATGACCAAAGTGATACTAAAAAAGCTGGATTAAAGAAAACCGGAAATATATTGGCGATATCTGTACCTCTAATAGCAATATTGATAATAATTCTGGCTATAATATATTGGAGGCATAGTTCAAACAATCTTCGAAATCGTTAAGATAATTTGAAGAAATAAGAACCATAATAAACAGATAATTAATTTAAAATATTCCAAAAATTGAACCTTCATTTATTTTCTTGGAGTTTTCATTATCAAATGATAAATATTTATCATCTTTTTTGGAATATAAAATTGTTGAAAATTTAATACGATCATTAATAGTCAATTATTTTATCTAAGATCGTTAGTATTCATAATTGAATATCCATTTTGGTCGCAGTGAACACAGTGTAAATTTGATATGATTTTTTATAATTAATATCAGTTCAATATATCAATACATTTATAAGTAAAACAATAACCAAAATTTTACTCCTTTTACGCCTATATTCAACTACGCATGTACTTTTCAATGTGTGATTATAAATAAAAATTATATATTTACCGATTTTATAACTGTGTCTAGTTCATAATTTTATAAAACAGGCAGTTGTAGATTTATATTTCGTATTTTATCTAATAAGGGATAGTATGTCAGTTTGCATATATAATTAATTTTTGAACTAAAATCTATAAAAGCACACTATGAATGATCTTTGTTTAAAAATGTGTAAAATTTTTATATGGCATTTAAAACGAATCAGGATAATTGAAAATAAAAACTATATTTAATCTTACATTACCTCTGTAATCAATTTTGAACAAATGTTATGATATATAATACATATCACCGTTTCTCAACGAAATGTATAACCATGGTGACTCAAAAAGGCATATTAATTTTGGAATTTTTATCATTTCGGAGTTTAAGTTTATCAGGCATGCACATATTTATTACATCTCAAATTTTACATGGATTAGTCATAACTTCAAAATTTTAATAATGATATATATTTTACATTTAAAATGAATATGTATTTCGAGAAGAAAACATAGTGTAAGAATATTGTCATCGAGAATGATTTAAACAAATTATATGAATGCTATCCGATATAAAATGATATAATATATATCTTTAGAGTTGCGTAAAAGGTAATATCCTGCATATTGATCAAAATGAAATTCCACACTCGATGTGTTATAGTAATCTAAAATTTAGCGTGACTATTTCATGGCGAATTCTCGTTTCTGCCTTCTTTGTAGATATTAATCAAAAGTTGGAAAAAGATAGTTGGCTTGTATTTAGAGACTCAATGCTCCTCCATCAAGAGCATTGTCCGTTGAATCCTTCTAGAGATTTTAAATTGATAGTACTGCTTAAAAAATATATATTTGTAAAATAAAATTATGTATCCATTGCTTACATAATTAACATTAAATTCGATAGCGCCAAAATTCTATAAATCACCAAACAACTTGTTAATTATTATTGAATATTTTATGTGAGTAATTTGAATATTCAGATAATTCAACAAGAAATTCGAAGTGTAAATATTGTAATAATATGAAAAAAAATCCTGCGCGTTTTCAATATTTATTTATGAAATTAAAATTTACTGTTTCATGTACAATCGAGGGATGAAATTTGATCTGGTGTATCAATCAAGCGTACGACATTCGTGTAATTTTAATTCATTCCGTTGCAATATTTGATGAGATAGAATGTGCATGGCATTTTATGTTATAAAAAATCAATATTTATAGGATATAAAAGAAACTATTTAGATCTGATTGAGTCTTTTAGAAATGAACATGCTAGTCAATACATATTTTCTGACCCCAAAGAGTTGAAATATAAATCGATATTTAATCATTGACACCAACATTAACTTTAAAAATACCTGAATTTTTTTGATGAATGGACCAGATTTTATCTAATAAATCCAATCTATTTAATATTGAGACATACCTTACATGTATGACTATATGCCAATTTTTATTATCTCATTCACAATCATTGCATCGTATTTGAAAAAACCATTAAATATTTTTTTTTGAAATATATGTGTTCACACTGTTGACATTGGAACCGTCATGTAATAGAATCCAAGCATCTCGATAAAGAATTTTGTAATTCGACAATCCTTAGCAAAGTCACATCCAACAGTTTTTTTAAGAAACAAGATGATAAAGTCTAATAAAGCTCCTTATGATATCAATAATATATAATCAACTATTTGTCACATGAATACAAATATTAAGTATGACGAAATGAGTGGACACGAGAATATACGCACTTTGCAGCCTCATACATAAAAAATATTTAAAACTTAGTAAAATTGGATAATATAATTTTATTAATCTTAACACATTATATGAATGCCTTTTTTATAAATAAACTTTTTTTAATTGATTTATGTGGTATATTTTTTTGTCGATAAATTGTATAAATACATAGAATATTATGAATTAAAATTTAAAAAGGGATGGGACTGGTTTAGCAAAAATCATTCCTATACACACAGTAGTATATTCTCAATTTTCTTAAATAATTGATATAAACTGCTGTTATTTAAAGAAAAATCATAGTTAAAGCTATAAAAAATTCAAAGTGTGTCCCTATGGGTTATTTTATTCATCCATAGCATAGGTTGATACCATTTTTTCGTTCAAAATTGCCGACTATCCGGTGATGACATTCAAAGGTTCTTACTTTGTATTTATAAGTTAATTGATATTTATATACATTCTATATTTTGGGGTTGTGAAAATATTCACTCAGATTCATTATTGGAATATTCTTTGTCGTCAATTATAATTTGATTTTGTCGAACTGCAAAGAATCTTACGAAACTTTTGTGTTTAATAAAATCAATGTCGGGTCTAGGAAAGTTAGAAAAGTACTGTTGGCCTTTTTAGACTGAAAATTATCGATTTGAAGATAGTAATAATATCACCATTCTTTTTAAGTTTTGCGGAGAATATAAAAAAATTGTATATTTGAACACATTATATTTAAATTAATGTTTATAATTATTTATGATTGCGTTTTATGGCATTAATTAAACATTGATTTACGTGCGTTTAGAATCACGAAATTAGCTACATATGTAAAAAATAAAAGCAATTACGAAAATCAATAACATCAACTGTTAATATCACAGTTAAATCTGGTTATGTGTACATTTTTCAGAGTCATAGTCTGCTGAAGTGCACTCAATAATTATGTCTGGATGTTTTGTAGCCAAAACAAAATCTTATGAAACTGTTTAAATGTACTAGAGGCAGGTACACGAACGATTTTTGTGCACGAATTCATTAAGTATAGATTCCTTTCAAAACGGGATAGTGACATGGAATATCTACCTTCAAAGTTTCATGAACATTTACAGATTAGGCCGAGGGTTTATGCATGATATATTTTGACTGCATAAAAAATGTTTTTATATCTACACTTAAAAAAAAAAAATCTCTGATAAACTTACTTTGTTTATCTCTTTCCAATAACGAATCCCAAAAATAAATTCCAAATCAATTAAATTCCAATGTTGGTAAATTATTATAAAAATTTAAATGTTACAAAGTGTTTTTAATTAAGAAAATTATTTCATATAATGTAGGTGTTGCGTCTGGATAGAAAATTACTTATTATAGTTGACTTTATTACCTTAATCGCAGCATATTCACAACATTTTCATAGGGATATCAATGTTAATTGTTTGTTTCTACCTATTTATACGAAAGAATATGACATTAATGAATTTTATAATACTGTAACTTCTTCATTCGACTTAAGTTCAAATTCTATGTCGTGCTTGTTTTAACCATCGAGACACTACGCACTAATTGAATTAGACGTTAATAAAAATTTTGTAAATTAAATGATAAAATTATACTATTAGCCTTATGGTCTAAAATATTTATATATAATTTTGATATTTTTAAATTTATGAAAACTATATCTTAAAAAATGATATAATACATGTAGGTGAAATAAATAAATACCGTAAAAACCAAAAATGTATTACATTTTCAGTGTTTAAACTAACTTATGAATGTGGCCCTCTATTAAAATATAAGGATATGTTGGTAGTACAATCAGACATCGAATATTAATATTCTCTAGAATTCATGATCATTAAAACCTTCTCAAATGATTTTACACAAAGTACATAGTTTTAAATCATTAAAGCGAACTATATATATTCAATTACGAACAAAATTATATAATAAGTTATGCATTTAGAAACACTTATTCAATACAATTTCCTTAATATAATCATATCAGAAGTGTAATACAGAGAAATTTTGCAACATGAGTTCACAAATACTTAAATATAGATAGTCCTAACATAAATTTCTGATTCAATTAGTTAAATAATTTTTTTTTGTGTTATAAAATGTGCTGAACTATGGATTTCAGTTACTTTTGCAGGATTATTACGCTTTTTTAACTAAAGTAAATTAATATATATATGTGCAGTTTGGTGTCAATTGAGTTTAAAATTAACTCAAACTTTTCAATTTGTCTAAGATCTCACCAATCGGTAATAAATCTTCTTTTCCATATATAGAAAAACATATTTAAAATGCTAGATTATTTCTTTCTGTTGTATAATTTTAAGATTATATTTCTTATCTGTTTCATTGTTTATTTTGAGCATGACAACTGATAGGAAAATGATAATTAGAAATATTCAGAAATATAAATCGTTATGAAAATTCAACGAAAACGATTTTTGGTTAAAAATAGACAGGGTTTGTGGTATTATAGAATTTATATATTTGGTATGTTGAGGATAAGAAAATTTAAAATGAAATCGGTAATATTTGGTTTTATTAAATCTGCTTTCCATCATGATGGATGATATTTATTTTTTAAAGTTTGAATTTGAACAATAATATCTATTTATAAATTTTCAAATATAATGGTAAAGAAAAACAATTTCAGATCAATATATCTTGGTTAAATAAATAAATCTATATATCATTACATACATACATTAATGAAAACATGATAGTTGCAAAAATTTTTATTATATTACGGATTTTAGTTTTAAAAACTTGTTAAATATCTTTTCACAAATATGGCTTTGAAATTTTCGAGGTAGTCGCCAATTTGAGAAATTGTTTTCAAAAATTTTATCTTGATTGAAGATTGTAAATTTTATGATAAATACGTTGGAAATTCCGAATTTACACTTTGAGTAAAATAGCTTAATATTGTGAATAATTTTAGAAATCGGTTTCTAGTAAATTGAATCTAATAACAATGTAAAAATATATCGATCTCGATGAAAGAAACTTGATAGTCACATTACAATAGGATACAGCGTTATTTAAATGCATATTTTTAATATCAGAATATTTTTCATTAATATATTTTTGTTTTGTCATCTAAATATTTTATTATGTCAAAATATTAAACGTTATTTACAATGATTTTTTTCTAGTCCAAATCATTTGGCGTGATAAATTACATTTAATTTATTATGTTTTATATTTATCATATCCAAAATCCCATTTTTCATAAACACTTCTTATATGCCACGTTATTACATTCGAAGTAGTACGATTGTTCTGACATCTGTTGACAAATTTCAATTATTTTATTTATTTGATAAAAATATTTTGATATTAGTTTGATTTTAGGGGTATTTAGAAATAATCAATAATTTTATTATTTCTTATATTACTTGCTTTTAATTGGCAATAAATTCCACTTTTCTCGATATAAAGAATAGTTAATATTTTAAATCTATCGATTGCTGATTTCAAATGACAGTTTCAGTCATTCCAACGCAACTACTAAAAATACTTATAAAACTAAATTTTCGTCTCAATAAATAAAATTTGAATATATACATGTTAACAGAATGCATATATTTCATAATTTCGTAAAGGTTCTTTAAATCAATCATAAACTTCTATATTTTTTGATATTAGTTTAAATTTTTTTGTGAATTGTTATTCCTAATTAATTTTCTATAGTTATTGATTAACTTATTTATCTGAATCGATGATTTTCCCTGATCAATGAGTAATTTTTTATGAAACGTCTTTAGATGTTCATTTATGAAGAAATTTAACAACAAATACATTAATTGAATGAATTAGGTTTTTTATGTGGATTCAGACTGTTATATATTTTATCCCCTAACTACAAATTATGACACGGCCAAAAATGATGTTCGTTAAGGAATTTAAATTTATCGTTAATTTTACACCTTATTTTCTCAGATGCTCTCTAGTACGTCTATATTCGAATTATGATTTTTATACTCTATATTAATTATTGTGATACATAATCAGTTAATATCAAATTTAATAGGCAACCTAATGTGGTCTTTGAAAATCAACAAATATTGAATGAATTGTAATAAGTATGATATTAAAAGGTTAATGATGATTATTTCCATATTTATGAAAATGTTTTCCTTTTATGTAATTATGATTAGATGATGAAATAGAGCTAGGTTAAATACAAAACACATATATTTATTCAAACCCTAACTTTCTAGATTAAAATAAATATTTTTTAAACAAATGAATATGTAAATGATGCATCATTCACAAATATGTTATTTGGAATTATATATTGCAGTATTCACAACACATATGCGCATCAAATTGATAATAAAAACCAATACTCCTTTTAAATTAATTGATGTAAAGTCATAAAAATGATTCAATATATTTGCAATGAATTTTATCATTTCAACAATTTCAATTCTCGAATGAGATATATTACATGCATAAAAAATATATATTAATTATTATAAACTTTAATCTAATTTGAAATCATTTACTTGTCAAAGTAGATTTTATAGTCATTATTTCAAATATTTTTGATTTAAATATAAAAATAATCGTTGACTATTATAATAGTAACATCTATGTAATATCAATCAAAAATTAGAGTAAAGAAACTCTCTTAACATAAGAAATTCGATGAGCTTAATTTTAGGAAATACTGAAATTAGCAATGCTTAACATAAAACAGATTTCCAGATAATAGATGTATGTACGAGTGGTTTGGCTAAACAATATATCGAAATGTAATGTGATTATTGCCATACATCATCGTTCATATCATCCAATAAATGTCGTATTTTAGTATGAATATCTAGTATAAAAGTGATATCTGATATTCAAACACTTTATGCAGTATATATACAAGTATAAAATATTAAACATTGTTACATCAAATGAAAAATTATATAAGCCTCTAAACCAAAGATCAATTCTCAGAATTTGTTTGCACTTTATTGGTGTTGAAATAAATTTGGCATAATTTATTTCTATTCATTTCCAAAATATATTACCAAATTAAANGACGTGTGCTCTTCCGATCTTATCTATGTTGAATATTTCTTTAGGAAGACAATCGGTCATTATTTATAAAGGTTTTTTTCAAATATGTCAATATTAACATAAACCCTCTTTGAATGTAATATAATTCACTTTACATAATATTATCTCACTCGTATAATTTAATATTTGTATGAAAAGATTTTATTATTAGATTAATATTATTCTCGAGATATTTGCATTGTTTAAGTTATCCATTTATATATACTAATAAATTTTGAATATATTTATGAATATGATTAAATTTCATTCAGATAATTTCAGTGTTAATTTAATTTTCATTTAAAAGGATCTTTGTGGATTAATTTGATGAATATTATCCATTTATTCAACATCATAAGATAGATATTGTAAGATCATTTGTTCAAATGTTCTTTTAAACTGTTTATACTAAATAATATTTATCTGACATTTTATCTCATTGATAAACAGTGTTTTTATTTCTGAATCACAAGGGGAATAGGAATCTACATTCTCAATTACAATTTACGTACCTTTTTATATGTTTAAAAATATTTTTTTATAAGTTTGTTAAGAGATTATATTGTATTAATATTGTTGAGTATTTGCACATTTAGATCATATATATTGACTTAAGGAGTTTATTAGATAATTTTTCATTGAAGGATAAATGATTAGTTTTTTACTCTCAATTATCGCTATTATTGCCGCAACATATGAGACGGAGGACATGATACTATGCATAAATAAAGTATCTACCAAGCAGACTACATTTGATTTATCCATGAGTTTCGATTTACTATATTTTAAAACTGAGTATACGTATTCACTAATTTAGACATGAAAATCCAACATTTAGTCAACATGGAATCAATGAGATAGATGAATATTTAAATACTGGCATCATCATTTATATTTTTGGTACAGATACCAATGAATGGGTTACAGTTATATGCCAAGTGTCAGATTTATCAACTGAACTAGAAATATTATGGATTCTATCTATCCTTTTTAAAAACTGGCAAAGATGAAAAAGAAGAAAAATATTCGATTTCATATAAGCTAAAATTCAATAAATCACTGAATTACAAATTTTCAAATTATAAAATATATTTTCAGATTACATCACAAGAAAACCAATATGTATTATTAAATTTTTAAATATTTGAAAATACAATTTGAGAACAGTGAAGAAATTTGTCGATTGCATAGAAGTATTAATGACTCTCAAATAAATGCATCTTTTGATTCTGACATGGATGAATTTTCATTTGACATGAATATTGTCATAAATTCGCACAACCTGAAGTTCAAATTACATCCAAACCTAATGGATTCATAATGGCCACCACCAGTGACATCCCAAATACTGGACTACTAACTACTGAATCAAATATTGACAACCAAAGTTATATCACATATAATGCATTTAAAACTAATGCATCAATGATTACTAAACAGAGTTATACCCAAGAAACTGGATTAGAAAATTATGGATCAATGATTTCTAACCAAAGTTATATCCTTAAAACTGAATTAAGGAAAACACACAATCAATTGGCGATAGTTATATCTCCAATAGCAATATTGATAATAATTACGGCTATAATATATTGCCCGAGAAATTCAAACAATCTTCGAAATCAATAAGATAATTTGAAGACAAGTGAACTCAATAAATAGAGTAATAATTTAAAATATTCAAAACACTTTGCTTTTATATATTTTTGTAGGGATTAAAGTAGAAAATGAATCATATGTATCATTGTAAATGAAAATATACATATATATTTCATCTGTTAAACATTCTCAATAGCACGAATGAGATTTCCTCATTTATTTGTATTTTTTAAATTATTATTCATTCTGTACTATATAAATTTCACGTCAATTTATATTTAAATATGATTATCTATGTAAATTCTATAAATTAATTGTGGCGGGAAGTCATTAAAAGACAAAGTATTATTCATTTTGTGCAAAGGATGCTTTACAATGTACTTTTTCAATCTGATTGATAAAAAAAGAGTTCTTTAACTGTTTCTCGTAAATGTTAGCGTAATTTCTTTTTAAAACATCCTGTAGTATATTCATATATTGCGCCTTTTATCTAGTTGGTTTTAATCTATCTTTGTTTCATAGATTATTTCATATAATAGGCTTATTTCATTGAAAATATCGATTTTAGCGCGTGACGCAGAATTTTTAATTTCGAAAAGACCTTTATTATCTTTTAATGGCTTACGATCTTTCGTGTTCAACATTTTTACTGCATTGCATCATTTTACATTGAGAAAGCCTCATGATTCTATTAAAAAAACAGATTTGTTTTAAAAATAAAATTATTTCAAAATTTCTAAAAATGTTCCCGCTTCAACGCTCTTAATTCAAAACGCTTATTTCCTAAATAAAACGATCCTAGCCGTTTTGTGAGATCTGCATATACACTGTAGAAATTGTGGCCAATAGACTGTTCAAATCATACACAGCAATTCTCGTGTTGAAAATGCTCTTCAGTTTCACTAATAAGCATTCACTATGATCTTATGGTATAAGCTTCAGTTGAATTTTCGAATCAACTCATTTTTATTAAAAGCGTTACAACTTAAACATTTTAATCATTTTTCAAATAAAGTTTTTTAAATAATCTGCGTATTTAATAAAATAATCGACATTTATTGAAAATTAATGAAGTAATGCAATAAAAAATTTTAACACGCGAAGATATTTCGGCGATTAAAATGAAAAAATAGGCCATTCAGAATGAAAAAAATGTTGTGATATAAATGTAAAAATGCACAATTGGATATATCTGCATTAAAAAGATATATGATTTTAAGTGGACATCTAAAACAATAAACCAAGCTAATATTTGGTTTTATATTTTAGCTATGTTATATAATTGTTTTTCAACCTCTATTGTGATATATACTATATACTACCAATTCTCTTAAAAATGTACAACTCTTGTAAATCAAATTCATGATTGATTTAAATACAATCGTTTCTATTCCGAATTTAAATTTGTCTAGCATGTTTCTATTTGTGTCATTTAGATATTTACATTAGTTCATTACAAATTTCAAAATTGTTGTTACGACAAATATATTAAATTTAACACAAATATATATTTCAAAATTAAAAACACCTTATCAAATGATCTTATAGTTGATTAATGAATTAAACAACGAGATAGCTTCTCTCGAGATCGAATTAAAACTTAATCCTATTCAAGTTGCGAAAACACACTTTATCGTGCGCATTTTAACAAGGTAGATATTGTGTACTTGATGTGTAATTCTTTCGTAAATTTAGTGTGAATATATTTTAACCAAAAAATTGTATCTGATATATTATCAGCATTTACTAAACACTTGTAGGATAAATGTCGTCATGTGATATAAAGACTTAACGCCCCCAAATCACTACAATTGCAGGTCCAACTTTACAAATTTTTAAATTTCTTTAAGATATTTAAAAATAGATAATGGTAAATTAAATTATTAATTTATTTCATATACAATTAAAATATATAGATTGCCCATTTATTGTAAAAATTAAGAAATAACTTCATCAAGGTTTGAAATAAATTTCGTAAAAAAACATTAAAATTCGTATTAATCCATGAAATATTCAAAGAAAAGATTGTAATTAATTGAATGAAAAATAGCATGTTTCAATTATTCAAGTAATGACCGCGATGAATTTTGAAAACGAGGATCCATTCATCTTACAGTATTATTCCAATTACGTTAATATATTCACTATGGTTGTTTGTAATGGCATTAGTATCATTTATATAGTCGTATTCTTAATTAGAAACATACTTAATTAAATGTAATGTAGTTTGATCGAATTTATCTTTATATAATAGAACAGAATGACTCAAAAAATTTCCTGACCCACTGGTGCACTTAAATAAAGATCGATGTTCAATTATGATTTCAAAAATTCAGTACACGAATACGTGTGATTATTTTTCAAACTAGGCCTCCGCGGGTCAAATAAACTCAATTAATTTTATAATTAGACATTGCAAGCATCCTAAAGAATGTGCAAATTTTCATCAAACGTTGCATTTAAATTATAAAAAAACAGTAAATTCAATTGATTTTAATTGAAAATTTTTTTACGTAAGTTAAATTAGTAGTGTCATGTAATATAATCACGGTGCCTGGAATAAGATTCTGTGATCATATATTACAATTGCATAAAGTAATTTAGCTTCATTGATAAAACGGTATGACCACAATAATGTCCAATATACCACATTTTGATATCTACCAACGCCAGACATGAATGTAAATAGTTCATATGATGACACTGGTGGATCGTGTAATGTATAAATATACCTATCATACGATACAAATGTAATATTTCAAATTTATTGAATACAGTTTTAAAAAAAGATTTGTAAAACCTAACACCTTACAGTCTAATCGAATTAAGTGGATAGACTGGGGGCCAAGCAAAACCTTTCACTTGAACAGAATGTGCACATATCCGGACTGCATTGCGCCGGAGTTGACTGTATAACTAAAGATTATTTTATTACACATAAATCTAATTTTAATATAGGACTGTGCTAAATTTTTGTCTTGAAATGATATATTATATATATAAGTAGTAATAGACAATATACATAACCAACGACACGTTTCCAATATATAAGCCTTATATAAAAGAAGTATATTTTTAATGATTTATAATTAGATAAAAATTAATATATTATTTT
>JWZT01003614.1:89440-105673 GCA_000827895.1 Thelohanellus kitauei
ACGATCGGGTTATTGCAAAGCTAGGCGTAAATGGAGGCACATTATCATATAAATTGGTGTTTTATGGGCATTTAGTATCACATGTACTTTCAAGTTTTAGGAAATAAAAATTGAATATCAACGTATTACAGTCAACTTCACAAATTAGTGCATGGGTTTCATAAATTAGTGACCCTTGTTAAGCACTAACTATTAAGTGCATTTTTAAATGATATTATCTGGTCATTTCGAACCAAAGCCAAATAACAGATTATAAAATTACCTTAAGAATGCCAAAGAAAAAATTTAGAGCATGAAAAAGTCACTGGCACATTGATATTAATAACACGAAAAATTCTTTAAAAATGCACGTAATGTTTAATTTTTTTAGCAAAGGTCACTAATTAATGACACCGCGCACTTATTTGTGAGCTCGACTGTTACTAGAGTTTTTCTTAAATGATGAGAAGCGCATGCACATCGATAGTTTAGGAATGATATTTGGTCGCTTTTGAAAGGGTAAAAATGGAGTTTTTCCTCTTGTTCCACGATTTTTCAGATATTGTTCCTAAAAATCAGCATAAGAATATTATTATAACCCTGGGTACAACTTAAAGTTTAAAAACTATTTTGAATAAATCATATTTAATTAGTTTGTCCTGGTGTTACCATCATTTTTGACGTTAATTTTTACATAATACTGTGATCAAATTAGCAAGATCAGATTTATCTTTATGGAAAATGAAAACAGAAATTCACCAATTAACTCAATAAGAAACTAAATTTTAAACGACAAGAAAAGTATTAGCGATTCGATAATTACCAAAACATGTTCAAAAGGTTATTTGGATAACAAATGGTTTATTAATATTTATATTTCAATTATGTATTGACATTTCTGAACTTTAACAACTAGTAAAATGATTAAAATCATTGTAATCATCGCGTTGTTTGTTATCATCACTTCAACACAATACATCGAACTAGGAAGCTTTTCTACAACATTCCGACATGAACAAGGTCCAGTGCCTGAAAATTTTACTTCTAATTCGGTTTATTGTCCAAACTCGTCAAGCAATTTTAGAGGAAATTGAAGTCACAAACAACAACAAGTATTTAGAAACAACCTCTTCTCAACAGGAGTTCAAAGGAAAAAATATTAAAAAATATATAGTATAATGTTAATAGTTTCCAGTCCACTCTAAAAAACACGACAGGTCACAGGAATATTCGATTCTGCCACGATACTTCTCAGAATCTTATTTATGTTCATACCTGGAAAATCGACCTTCATAGAACTTCAGAAGGGACCTTATTTGTGGTGGATTTAAAAAACCGGTCATTCCATCTTATAATGAGTTTTAATCTGCATAATTTTGTGCAATTAAACCATATGATGTGCTCGTCCGGCATTTTGATATTCTCGTTATATAATCTTGATACCGTCGGGATCAGAACTGCAAAAGGTATGAAAATACAGAAACACAAAATTGAATATGGACCAGAGGAAATTTATCAGAGCAACTACGATCCCTATTCAGTGAGTATACTTGGATCGACAAGAAATGTTAATTTTCGTTAACATCAGCTGTATGTTGTCAATGTAGATAAAAACGAATTGAAGTATCTGTCAGACTCTGTAGGTAAAATTCTATGGTACTCGTGACGATAAATAAAGGTACAAAAAAGGGATGTATTTTTCGTGTAATTTGAACTATTAACAAGATTTCAAAACGACCTCGACCCAACTAAACTTCTATGACTCCAAAACGAAAACGGTTTCGTTAATTTGCAAGAATGTAATCAATTTTGATGTCGCCGGAAACGTGCTATGGATTTTCAATCAGGTGTGGTGGATTAATAAAAGACGAACAATTTTAAACAGCTAACGTTTCATACTGATCAGACGTCACGTATTGCTAGTTTCGGATCTTTTGAAGTATTGTGACGTAATATTTGAGCTTTATCAAATATCCGCTGTTTTGATCAACCAAAACATGATATATCTGACCCTAAAAGATCGAAAGCAAATTTCGTCTATTTGGCTTGGCGATATCTCAGATTTTAGATTCACGAAAATATCTGACGGGATACTTGGATACGATCCAGATGCCGCCTCAACTTCATTATCGATCAGAAGGATTGATTATTTTATTCATGTGCTGAACAAACTACCTGGATTGATTCACGTCACTCAAGTGGCTCAATTTTATCCACGCGGGATGGAACAAGATACCTTAATATCATTTGATAATGGGAACACATATCTTCGCCTAAAGTATGTGAAAAATGGCAGATATGCGAATGGGTAATTTAAAAGATAATTAAAGCCAACATGTCAAATAAGAATTCTCCCAGCTTATAATTTGTTATATATTAAATATCCTTCTAGCAACCCTTTATTCATAGCTGCGAAATGTAAGCTATACATTAATCGAGGTAAATCGGTCGTTGATAACATTTATCGTCACGAAAGTTTAATGACATCACTTGATGGAGGGTACAGCTGGAGGGATGTAGAATATTATTGTAATTTAGACCGAAATTGGATTAGACGACTTAACCTTTATGAACGAAGGTGAAGTTTTAGTTGGAAAAAATGATAAAATCTTGTATCATTTAAATGACACCAGTTATAGTTTTGACATGGGAAACACATGGACCGAATTGGATTTGGGCATTACTTCCTATGAAACCAACCAATTTATAAGCGGAAAAGGTGCTGAAAAATTTAAAATGTTAACCGCCATATTTCCGAAAGAAACGAATGATATCCGAATTGTGATTGTTGATTTTTCTGAGATTTTCGGTATGATTTGTTTTAATGAGATCATTTATGTTCAGAATCAGATTATGTTGTGAGTACTCCAGGATTTGAAATCACTCACTCATGTTTTCAAGGCAGGAAAGATACTAGCTATTTAAAAGTTCCTATAAATGTTTGTGAAAGTCGAATCGAAGACCTAAAGAAAATTATCTCAACTCCTTGTTTATGCACACCAGAGGATTTCGTTTGGTAATCACATCGAATTTAACTTTTTGTTGGTCCCGTTAATCTAACACTTCCTCTACGCAAATAAAAAAGCACGAGTTGAATAACTATCAACATTCAGGTAATTTAGGTATATACCATGCTTAGTGACAATCTCACAGTTTTTATGGACGATTCATAAATCGCGACTTTTATAAGATCACTGAAATTGAAGTAATCAGTAGATTTGCTAATTTTTCAATATAATATAATTTATATTTGTTTCCATGAGCCAGTTTGAGTAAAAATTGACTATTTTTGAATAATTGAGACGTCTAAGTTAAATACATAGCAGCACTTCGACCATAAAATTAGAAATTTTTGGCAAAACGTCGTCGATAAATTTCAAATTAACGTATAGAGATTAGTCTTTTACCTGGAATGGACATTAAATTACTGAGAGCTAAAATAAACATGTAGCTAACAATATTAAAATGTATTGCATGTTTCGGTAAATTTACGTCACTTCAAAATCCAAGTAACTCTCGAAACGAGGCATATTTTTATCATGTGTACTCTCGTTCGATTTTTCGAAATGGAACGACCGATTTGTGATATTTTGTTCAGAATGACATGCTGTGAAATTTGAGAAAATAAAAGTGATGCAACCGAAATGGTACAAGAACCTCTTTTTTAAATTCACAAGTCAAAAATTTTCATATGATTAAAATGATAGATAAAATAACTTTGTTTTTTTGATCATTTCTATAAAAGAACATATTTGTCTTTTGTTTATCCTTAATTTGATTCTTAAAAATCCAACATCACCTATTTTTAATCAATTTATTCACACGCATACACTGCATGACTTCTATCGCCCTGACCTCATACAAATGATTATCTTTAAATATCACCTGAAGGTCTATTTCCCAACGCACCATCCCGAATCTGATACAGCAGTAGTTTTAGCTATTTTCGCTCTTGTTTAGAAGACAATTTCTGAAATTTCGCTGATTAATTTCTTTATAAACATGTTTTGACATAGTATTTTTTTTTAAATCTTGACTGTATAAACATCAACAGAGTTAATATATATATCCTCTATACTTTTGGTTTATTTGAATTATTATGCCTTTTTTTAAGCGAATGAATTTTAAGAAGCAACACTATTTTATATATATATTTTTGTAAAATAAAGATAGGTGCTTACAGACTTAAAGTGTCAAATAAAATAACTTCTGAAGTTGATTGAGATTGTGAGGATCAGGAATTGCCCTCTCGATATAAATAATGATAAGGAAATAATTCTGTATGTTGCCAACTATCAGAGAAATATTTTTTATTTTTATCTCCTGATTTTTTTACCAATGAAAATGATTGAATGGTTTTGCATATGTCATTTTAATGATGTTCATAAACTTCTATTTTAGCCGCTATCTTTAATATTCAACACAATGATATACGAAGGGATAGAAAGCTAGCCAAACTTTGGAAGCTCATTGATACCATAATCGTATCAAAACCATTAAACCTGCGGCGTAATTTTTTGATCATTCTTTCTGCTCTAATGATTCTCAAAAACGTGATGTTCATATCCTTATTTAAATATTTTATCAAAACAAATCACGTTTTCGTGAAGTGAGCATTAGAATGTCTTTTCAATTCAATGAATGAAATTCTTTATTTGTTGAATGACTTAACATTCAATTTAACCAAAAAAAGGTTTCTCTGGGAAGATGTGTTGGGTTTGAAATATGAGATTTTAAAAGGATCAGAATTTTTATTTGTTGAGACAACTCATCTCATTCACCATTTATCATGATCACTTTCAATCATTTTCTTAGCAAATGCTTTTATTTTGGCTAATAAAAATTCATTATGCGGTATACCAAACCAAACACTAATTTCCAAAAAAATATAAGTAACAGCGTTGCACGTTAGCTCCATGGCTCAAATCTTTGAAAGATTCTTTGAACAAGCAAATCATGACAACCGTACTTTCCTGTCTGTAAGCCGCGGCTAATATATGAATTTCTGCCGTAAACCGTAATTTCTTGGCTATAAGCCATGGGGTTTTCTAAAAATTTGAACTATGAGGCTTATATATTCACAAAATGCAATATGTTTGAAAATTTAGGGAATGCGGCTTATATAAGGGTGCGCTCCATACACCGGAAAATACGGTACTGATAAGGTAACTTTTTCAGAAACAAGAAAATTTTAATGAATTACTGCACAATCAATATTTATTTTTATTTTAAAGTGTTTTATGATAGTGTAACATTGTCTTAGATTGTCACAGGCCAGCTTTTATTTGTAACCCTGGGGTGATTAGCTTGATCTTATTAAAAAATTAAACTAATTTTAGTCCTTTACAATATGAATTTTACAACGGAAAATGTTATACCATTTCTAAATATTTCGTAAATAAACACTTTTACGAATGTGAGGATCCATCTGTTTTTATTCCTACGATTATAAAGTAGAATTTTGGCTCTAAAAGACCTAAAAAATTTAAACAAAACATTTGTATCGAACAAGAAAGCGTTGTTGAAGAACTTGAAATTTGTAGATATCATCGTATGTATACGCTTAGAAAGAAAATCACGATACAATCAGTTTAATCATGCAAAACAAATTGATGTTTATCGATTTAATATCTGATTATAAGAACCCTACTTTATTTAATCAAAAACTGCAGTTTGAAGAGAAAATCACCGATTTAAAGGTGGATAAAATTAAAAAATGTATATATCTACATATTCCGTTGGGAATCGCAAAAAAATGTTATTCGAATGAAATTGAACTCAAAAAACGCCCAGAAATGATTGTAGAAGATGTGCGAATCAGAGGCGTGAAATTCGATTCAACAATGCATTATCTGTTTTACTTCGACAAGCACACAATATCTGCAATCAACCTAAAATCTCTTGTCAAAACGACGCTTTACCAGACCGAAGACGTTATTTACTTTTTAAAGGTTTATTTGAATGACAAGTACGCAATTAAAATCACAGTGCCATTTATATCTCCTGTTTCGAAAAAGCCTCAGAATATTTCCTCATTAAAAAATTGACAACGGCTGGAATCGAAATATTCTCTTTAATTATACGAGAAAAAATACAAGAAATAGAAATAACCAAAGATGCATTGATAATGTTTACATCTATGGGCGTTTTTGAATATGGATTAGAGACACAAAGCCAAACTTTGGTAGAGACCGTAATTAAACATAGATCCAAAAATACGCACACGGTGTTCAGTACCTCCATGTGAACCATCAAAGAGAGTTTGTTACATCTCAAGGATTTTATTTTAATGAATATTTTGTTTTATTAAAAAATATACGTCAAGCGAATATCGAAATCACAACAAAATTAGGTATAATATTATGTTTATCTTCATTTTATAAAAAAATTTTGTACTTTAATCAATTATTTTTTCTCATTTTGGTTATCAGAAGATTTAGATCTTTAACTAATCTCAGTTTAGAATTTTTTCGATTCATTCCAGATTGCCATTAATGACATAAGTTCAACCAAGCCAAATAAGGATAGTCAAATATATACCTTGGGCAAGTAACAGATTTGACAATATAAACAAATAAAAATAGGTTTAACTCGATACATCTCATCATATAAGTAAAAATCAAATCATCTGTTTCATGATATTACTATTTTATTAGAACGAGAGTAACGATATTACACCATTTCCCTTTCAAAATGTCCGACTTTCAGATGATGATATTCAAAGGTTCCGATTGTACTTTTATTTTAAAAAGTAAATTAAAATTCACAAGGGTTCTGTCTTTTAGGATCTTGAAAATATGAACTTAGACGAACGAGTTGAATATGCGCATTCGTTTACTGATATTGAAGTTCGTCTAACAGCAAGATTCCGTCTTAAATTAATCATTTAATTTGTATAGTAAAAGCATACTCATAACTTTAAAATGTCTCTAGTGGAAAGCCGGATATCTTGAACTGGAAATGATGTAATCACGATTTGTGAGCAGCTTATTGTCATTAATTCGTATCGTCAAACTTCCGACGTGTAGAATTTATTTATAAAATCTCTTTTAATGATGTTTTAATCGAATATTGAAAGTATATTGGCGAACCATTTAAGTTGGAGTGAAAATGTTCATAATAAAATTTTGATATTACTCTAAATGCTATTTGGGATCACATTAACAGCCTGATATTTTAATATTTATTGCTGGATTTGTTTATGTGATGATACTTATGAATTGTGAAATACTTTTCGATATCATTATTGCCCGCACATTTATTTTTAGCTCTCTGAGACGTATAAATATCATGTCTGAAATTAAAATATACACATTTAAGGCAATTTCTTCCAGATTTTTATTTATCTCTTGAGGAAAGATTCTTTCATCTGAAGATTTTCCTTTGCAAACTCTAATATTATATCACATTTAATTTTTTGTTAAATTGAAACATTCAGAGATTGGTGCTTTAAGTAATTAGGATGAACATAATTTCAAAAATCAATTAATAAATTCTGTTATTCACATATTTGGTTTTATTGAAGCAAAATCACACAGAACATATGACATTTGTCCAGTAATTAAAATACTAACTAATAAGAGGAAAAAACGATATATATGAGGTTTTTGTTTTAAATTTTTGTTTTTTTGTATCCTTGGAGAGACGGTATAGTTCAAACAATTTCTGATGACATACTTCCAATATTATTTCATAAGAATCAGCGAAATCATTTGCAAAAACGATTGTTACCGATTCTAAATTGGAAAAGAAACAAAAAGAGCCCATAGATGGACGGGTGCTAAAATCCGATGTTTTTAGCATTATAAACATTTTGAAAAAATTTCATCGTACTCCAGACGAACATGTCAGTTCTGCACATTCTAGATCATTTCAAATCATGAGTGAAATCATTATTACTTTTTAACATTAATGAGCTATTTTTCATGCAACTTTTATTGCATCAGCTTGAATTATCGATTATTAGATCATAAACATCTTTGTAATACTTGGACCTAACTATTCTTCATTTCACTTATTTTTTTCAGATGTAGACGATTAGGAATTGTACAAGACATTTTTTGGATCACTTCTTTTTGACAAATAACAATAATTAGCTAAATATTTTTAAACATACGATAAAGAAATTCGAACAGGTTCATTGCATTCTTGATGTTCGTTTTAGACNCACCTTTTCAAAATTATTTTGACCAAATCTAGTGAACCAATCATTGTGTTTAAAGTCATCCCAAAACGATATCTTTAATGCCAGAAAATTTATTTTTGAGATGATTGATTTTTATGAATAAAATCTTAACGAATATTAGTAACGAGTTTATCGGATGGATATTTCAAACATTCAGATTCCTTTCATTCTCTATGACAAGGATAATGTGTATGTTCGAAAAAAATCTCACTGCGCGATTTATGTCATGAGAAATCTCCAATTTTTCAATGACTGATTTAAGTCCAATATGTGTCTGTTAGTATTGGGTGTTCACGTTTATCCAAATAATTTTGGTGACGAATACCCCTCAATTGAACTTCGGCTAAATTAAAAATATTCGGCCAAACTTTCAAACAATGCTGATTATGTACTGAAACTCATTGTATGCCTAAAAATCCATTGATGAAATAAAAATAGTTAATTATTTGATTATATAACCTTAAACGATCTACTTTCTACATAAAGTAGTATAATTGTATACAGACCAAAAATACCAACTCAGGCATACTATTTTAGAGTCCTCATAAACGTGAATCATAGTCTCAGAGTTAAAGGATTAGTCTTTGAAATATAGCATTATCAATTTTAATGTTTGTTGAAATTGGTCTTAACACAGTTCTTGCATCAAAAATCATTAATTCGATTTAAAATAACATCCAATATATTTGTGAAAACGAACTCGGAAAAATATACATCGGATGATGAGCTATTAATCTTACAACAAGGAGGATTATAGAGTTTCAGATACGATTACTGTTCACTTGGTATTTCTTTGTATAACATTATAAAAAAAAATTTACCAATATTCAATTATTTATATTCATGTAAACTCATAAATGCTAGTAAATTTACAAAATTTCTAATCTTATTTCAAATGTCTGTTTACGATTTATGGACGAAGGTACCGATATAAATATTGATTCCGATAAAACTTTTTTTTCCCATTTTCAGATCAGTCAATCGTTAAATTTTTACAGTCTATATATGTAATGATACGTCGAGATGCTACATGTGTTCCAAATCTTGGCAATTTGTCCGTTGTTTCCCATGAAATATCGCTCAAATAACAAACGGATTAACAAATACTAGTTAAACAAAATAAAGCATATCTCTTCAACCTTAAATGGCGGAGATACAGAGTTATTAAATTCTTAGCGGTATGAGGTTCTACTATAACCAAATCCAAAATTCACCAACAAGTTAACTGTTTCAATTTATTATTTCTCTAATGACACCTGCTATTTGATAGAAGGTCACCGATAATTGGAGTATTCTCTTATAGAAATGGAATGAAGAAACCACTAATTTATTTTATTTGACATCGATAAAAACGAATTGGGTATTTAAAAATCAATGACAAGTATTTGAAAGAGCATGAAAGATGCAATGCAAAGATTTTTGGAAATTTTTGAAAGTTAAAACAATAAATCACATAAACAATTTTTACCATCAGTTTTAATTTTTAGTTACATTAAATTCCTGCCGATTCTCTCGCTGCAAACACTTTTGTTTTCCGCTGACACCCACAGAATTTAAATGCACGTGTCCAGATGGAATGTCTTTTGATATCATTACCCAAGAATGTCAGTGTTATTTGACGGATAAAACATGCCAACGTATATTTTGGGTCAATTAGTTTGTCGAAGTGACGAATTTGCTTGCGGAAATGATAAGTGTATTCAAAAACGATACATTTGTAATGGTGTCGATAATTGTGGGGATGGATCAGATGAAGCAGATTGCAATAAAAGTAATATGCTTTAAATTTAGTTTGTAAAAATGACGAAATACTTTGTGTTAAAGACAAAACATGTTTAAAGCCAAACTTAATATGCGATGGAAAGATCGATTGCGGGGATGAAAGCGATGAAAAAGATTGCTTTAAAGGTTTGGATTGAAATAACCAAAGTTATTCCGCTGTGTAAAAAGGGAACTTTCGAATGTTTGAATGAAAAATGTATTCCGAACAATCAAGTATGTGATGGCAAAAGCGACTGTGGGGACTGGAGTGATGAAGAGAACTGCTTGGGTGAGAGATTCTGGTAATAAATTGAGAAACGATATGAGGAGTGGGGAGCCTACTGCGATGATGGAAAATGCATTTATCCTCGCCAAATATGTGACAATGTATTCCATTGTTTGGACTTCAGTGATGAACGTGCATGTAATAATTTGGTCATGTCAGGCATACCAAAAATTATTAATGAACATAATTTAACGTGTTTAATACGATGTGATGATCATTGTGTGCATATTCACCAAATTTGTGATCATTTCTCTCATTGCAGTGATCATTCAGATGAAAACTTCTGTGGTATGATTATCATTTATTTTAAAACCCAAATATTTCGAATAAACCTTTTTTAAATCATTTCAAAATTATGGATCGAATTATTTTCGTATGGTGACAATAAAAATCGTTATAAAATCCAATGTATCCAATTTTAATCTGACTCATTTGATGATTTCTATTTATCTACGATTTTAAACTGTTTTTTAACTATAGATTTTAGTCAATTTATATGTTTGTTTTGATTACTGTCGAATTTTAAATTATCAAAACAACGATATGATCTTATTTCTGTCAGCTAATTCCATATCCAGCCATCTTGACAATCAACTATAAAAGCATTCTCTTATATTTAAAAACAAATGTTGA
Organism: Thelohanellus kitauei; assembly: GCA_000827895.1. Lineage (NCBI taxonomy): Eukaryota > Metazoa > Cnidaria > Myxozoa > Bivalvulida > Myxobolidae > Thelohanellus > Thelohanellus kitauei. The sequence goes on from JWZT01003614.1 coordinate 100,285, forward strand.
AACATCTTGAGATTAAAATTATTTTACATAATATTTACTGTGATCATTTATGGGAAACGTATTCATACTGATCAATAGCTTTTAGAGACATAAAAAAGATTCTATTTTTCGAAAAAGGCGAGTTAAAATTAGCTATGTGGGTGTTATAAGCAGTATAATTAAGTCCTGGATTAACGGCCTATTGATACTCAATCTATCTATATTTGTGATCCGATAAATTTATAATTCCACCCATATATACTGTAAAAATATATTAAACTTCGCCTCAATTTATAGCTTCTTATAAATTGTGACACAAATTTTTAGACCCAATGAAAACTACCATTTATTAGACACGAATCATTATGTTTTTGAAATAGAGCCTTTCTGAGTTATCATGTTTTAAACAATAAAATCATTTTAACGCCATTTTTCTACTCAAAACTGTATATTTTACATATGTATGCCACAGGGTATCGACATTATTCAAAAAATCATTCGAAGTTATAAAACTATAGCTGATTTATCGACCATGGAATGCTTATAATTATTTGAAACTTTATCGAATAAACAATCCTAAAACATTTTCTTTTTTTAATTTTTTTGATTTGACTGATATTTTTTGATTAGCATGAAAGGTTTAGAACTTAATTAAAGTTAATATTCTTAAAAAAATTGATTCAAAGAAGAAATGAGCTACAAATTTTGTCATTTTGGGTCAATTTAAGACTCGGTTAACCTTTTAAACAACGAAAAAAAATACTTAGAAATACTTTTATTTCATGAATTTTCAACCTTTTGAAATAATATTCATAAAAAATAATCGGAAAACGATACATCCGCATATCTTAGTAATTTTGAATAATAGTTTGACGAAAAATGACATCGATTTCTAAAAACAGAATTTTATGAAATCTTTCATATCAGAAGATCGTGTAAATAGTGTTAAAGATAATTTGATTTAAATATTGTCAGGGTTACTTGAAAAACTTTAAATTTGATTTCTGAACTGTCAGAATTCTGTATCAATAACAAAATAATATATGATGGACAGCGAGTTTACTTTCAATGGCCAGTAGTTGGAATCCAGAGTTAAAACTTTTAGACATTAAAAGCAGATGATTTTATTGAAGATGGTCCCGATTTTTAAGACCGTCGGTTCGATAAATAAGGAACAAGTGGTAAAATTCAAAAAAATTTTTAACCATATATTTGAAAAATCTGGTAGAAGACAGAAGAATTACCAGTTATTACAAATTACTTCGTATTATTTATTTTATCAGATTAAATATGTTTATCCATGATTCATATGAATCATTAGTTTACACAGCCCTCATAAAATATATTTCCCGCGTGGATCCACTGATGTGTTTTGAGATATACAAAAGAATGCTTAATATTATTTAGTAAATGACAGGGTATGAACTGGCCTGTCCTCAAAATAAGGACTTGATTTGCAGCGATCAACAATCCTGTTACAATCCCACGGAAATATGTGATGGTTTCAATGACTGCCAAGATGGTAGCGATGAGAAGAATTGCAGCGGTTTGTATTTATTTACATTAAGGCACAGTAAAATGCATGGGTGAAGAATTTTTTACTTGCGATAACAATGTTAGAAAAATTTGCATGTCACATGTATGTGATAAGATTGAGGACTGCAATGATGGAAGCGATGAAATCTTGGATTGTGGTGTGTTATCGTTTTTATCTCAGATGATTCACAGAGTATAAGACAAATTGGGATATATATAATGAGTAACGGACTCGTTAAATTCTCATGGAATTCCGCCAATTCATCAACGGAATATAATGTTAGTGTTGAGTTAGCGTAATCGATGTTATAATTAGTCACACTGAAATCGTAAGATCTACAACAACCAACACGACAGAAATAGACATCGATGGACACGTGGAGTGTGGGCGATACTTGGTCAAGGTTAAATCTCGGAAGAAATTAATTAAATATAAACACTATACATACATAAATATGGGAACACACTACGCGCCACGGGATTTGATTTTTGAATCATCGGTTCAGGTGTTAAAATGGAAAACGATATTATCTGATTGTATTCCGAGTCTCTTTTACGTTTGGGACAAAATCAATTCAGGTTGAATGCTACGAAGGAGAAAGAATGATAGCAAGAAACTTCACAAGGCAAAGTTCGATACATCTTCCCTTCAAAAATCTTTCGACGTGTCGAGTATAAGGCTTTTGACACAGGTGGCGACTTGCTTAAAAGCTGTCTTAAATATATCATGCACTCCATTCTCCGGAGATTTCCTGTTTATAGAGAAAAAGATGGATTATACAAAACAAATAGTAATTGGAATATTAGTGGGTGCGATTATGGGAGTATTTTTGATCACTATCTGCCTCGCAAGGTCTTACTTAAGTAAAACACGGGCACATATTGGAATTTTTAAAAGGAAGAAGCTATTATTGTAAGTTTAAATTTTAGTTTCAGCGAAGGAGGTTTTATAAAACAGGAAGAATAAGCCCTTATTAATTATAACATAAATTATATTTTGCAATTTTGCTACCATCTTAGGCTTTTTAGGTATATCTATTCCGATAAATATTCACATTCCAGGATCACCACCAGTTAAATTAAAATAGAATAAACATGCAAACTGCTCTTTTAACTCGTTCAACATTTAAATATTACCTTCAAAATATTGACGTAGATATTTCTTTCCGTTTAAAAATAAAGAGAATGTAAAACGGCAGGAACTCTGTTATTAATTATTTCAAAAGTCTGCTACACTTCTACTGCTCATATAATTTCTTTGAATGCCGATATTTAAATAGTATCAGAATTTTTTTTAAAGAAACGTGAATTCTACATTACAAATAAAGACATTTTTTTCTTTAGAACGATGTTTAAAACGATAGAAAATTAATTATCAGAAGGAAGCTCATAGAGGGGTTCCAGTTCAGTTTCGTCGTTTAGAGAATGGATAATATCATTCATACAAACGATCTACAATTTCAACTAAATAATGAATTTCGAATTATTTAGCTGTCGAAAACATAAATCCAGTTTTCGCCACAGAACCTGCAATAAATTACTGGAGGTATAAGAACAAGAATTATAGCGACACGTAGAGCTGCAAGCTCAATGGCAACAATATCTAATTTTGAGAATTTACATAGATCGACTATATCTAATATTCTCAACAAATTTCGAAAAGGGGGAAGTATCGAGAAAAAATTATGGTGGAATAAACCCATAAAAATGATTCCTGATATAAATAAATATATCGGATATCTTCTTGATGAGGATTTCTCTATTTCTTGAGAAAAATCTGACTGCCACGGTTGATACAGAAACCTGAACACGTTTATTCGTCTATCATTTAACAATGAAATTATTACTTAAACCAATTTTGCTTAAACCTGAGATGAGTTTTATTTTTATTTTTCAACTATTCTTCCAAACGAAGAAATCGAACCGAAAACCTTTTAAGAAAAATTTCACAACCCCTATATTTTGAATGAACTATTTGGGAAGGGGTTCTATGTATGATGGAGGCTTTTAATTATTCTCGATCCATCATAAACCAAAATTGAAGGACATAACTCCCTGGTTCGACGGCATCCAAACATTTGCTAAATTCGTTTTCACATCCGGATTCGTGTTTGATAAAACACTGTGTTTTTCATTTAGTTAACTCTTAAAAACATCCGAATGACCTGTAAATTTAAAAGGTTGATAAAACAATGTTAATTATCCATCTCGTGCAATTATTTTTTGATTTGTGGCAATTGTGTTAAATAGATTGCAAGGATTATTAAATAGATCGAAAACCCCTATTTAATTTTACTATCGACACTTGAATAAATACATTCAAGAAGTTTATTGAATTAAACTACCATTTGATATCAGCTCTAAAAAACTAGGTGCGATCACTTGAATGCAAAACCCGGTACATAGTGCGCACATACCTCTGCAAAAGTTGTACCAGTCAGATTACCTTCGAGTTGGTTTCATCCCCCAAAATCGAGCTATCTTTGACTGCATCCATAACTGACGACTTTTTAGATAACAAATATGTGATCATGATAATTTTCTGTGGGGACATTTTATAATAATCGAACCACGTTCCGTATTTCTAGCTGAATCTGTTTTTGGACTTCTTGCATATTGGATCCATGAAACTTAAGGAAGACGGAAATATAGGGTCGAATATATAATTGCTCCACATCATGCTTCGTTTGCAAGTATCAAATCGACGACATCTGGGTTTACAAGACCCATTTCGATAATAAAATTCCAGATCTGATCATTTGAAAGAATATTTTCAGAAATAACTTTATAAAGATTGAACATCGAGAAAGTATAGCACGTTATTTTTCGCTGTTTAAAAACCCTTTTTCATTTATTGTTCACTTTTGTAGAAATAGAAAATAGTGCAAAGACCATCTTTCTATCAGTCTCCGCGTAGTCCGAAAATAATCAATAATAAAGCTTTTTGCAATTACATCCTAGGGTTTCCGGATCAAGTCCGTCACATTTTTATAACTCAAATTTTATCGATATTTTGCATTAAAAAAATATATTCTATTCTTTAATTTCCTCTTCTAAGTAGCACGTGTTCTATTTTAGCATATTGCGGTAATAGCCATCACAGCTGGAACGAGTAATTTCTCTTGAGCCATTTGATTAAATAGGTAGGCTTCTGATCTAGAAACGCTGTTTTTACAATGTTCTTCCATTTTAAGAACAAGTTTTGAAATGGATTGAAGAAAGGCGAGTAGGGTGGAAGGTATATTACCCTGTGGCCATTCTCTTGCGTCATGGTCTGGACCCTATTAATTTTGTGGAACCTTACGCTGTCCACTATGAAAATACATTCATGTATTCTATGGAAAAGAAAAGTTCAAAGAACTCCATGAAGTATACACAAAAATTTTCTTCATTCGATGGAAGATATTGTTCCATGAAGAGTGCCAGGTGACAAGTGTCCATGAGATCAGAAACCGACCTGTTTAATTTAATGGAAAGTCCCTCAATAGAAACAACACCTTCTGACTGTATTAGCTATCACCGAAATGTGTTAAAATACAACAATAGTTGATACTTAGGAGTGGAAATTAACGAATATATGTAGAATTTATTTGTTTAATAGTCAAAATTGTTAAAATTTGAGCTATAAAAATGTGACGGACTTGATTGGGAAACCCGATATCATGTTTCGGATTTATTTAACGTAAATAATATCAAACCAATGTCTTATTCTTGATCCAACAAAATTTAATATTATGTATAGGTTAACGATACAGGGTTTACGGTCAAAATTATCGTTTGTCCAGTCCAAATTTGACTAAATAAAAAACCAAATTTTAATGGAAACCGCCGCACAGAATTGGACTAGAGAAACGCCAAATTGGACTGAAAACCC
>JWZT01003622.1:6207-20993 GCA_000827895.1 Thelohanellus kitauei
TCTGTAAATAAATCTCATACTTTTTATAAGGACATCAAATTGATATTTTTGCGATTCGTGTAAAAAAAGATGATTATATAAGTTGGAAACTGTTTAGTTTATCAACAAATCTTCAATTTAGCAATATTAGCAAATCTTTGACATCTTTTGAAGTTCAATATGGGCATGGGGTAAGATCAATTTGGACGATAGCTAAAAATAATAGTTTTTAAATTAATAATCATCAATGCTTTTATTCTAGATGCCGCCTTTGGATGGACCTTGACATGTATCGATACGACTTTCGAACCCACGCTTAGCAGTCTCTTTGTGATATTTCGGTTGCTGCTTCTTGTATTATATTCAAAAGTTCTGGTAAAATATTCTGATTCATGGATATTACTATTTGTATCAGTTTTTGAGAACAGTAGTTCCATCACGCCGAACCTGTGAGATCACAAGGGGAACATCTGGGACACAAAATACATTTTTCACCTGTTTACTCGCATCAGTTGAATCAGATAGAACTGTTGTTATCAAAATGGCAACATTCAATAATGTCCATGAATCAGAATAATTCAATATAACTTTTGAATCTAGTCAGTACCGCAGCATCCCAAATATAGCCAACAGACTGTTAAAAGTGGGTTCGAGAGTCATAGATACAGGTCAAGATCCATACAAAGACAGCCTTTAGAATAAAAGCGCTGATGATTGTTAATTAAAATTTAAAAAAAAACTATTATTTTTATCCATAGTCCAAATTGATGTTACTATGTTTAAACTATCCCTCAAATCGACCAAATTGATCTTACCGGGCGCCCATATTGAACTTTAAAAGATATAATTAGAACCTTCAATTTTATGCGTGCAATAATATAAAGTATTATTAAAAAATTCAGGGGAGTAGGTGGTAATCAGATCAATCAAGGATTGAGCAACACAAGTCAAATGAACCCCTTAAATATTGTTGGTTGTTTTGGATATAAAAAACGACAACTTAATCATATCGATGAGGGACGTCACTAACTGTCTAAATTTAAGCGTCAAATTTACCACAGTTTGAAGACGGGTTAAAAGGTTTGGGTTTCAAATAAAATAACCTGCCAAAGTACCAGACAGCTTTATTATGAATCCGGGCTATGAGGTTTTTCCTAGATAAAAAATTGGGTCAGGTGACGTGGATCAATTAACTAGAACGCATTATTCAAGAAATGGTCTCGTTTTACATGGAAATCTTCACTAGAAACCTTCAAAACTCTTTCCTAGATGCAAAAAAAAATTTTCAGAAACACTTGAACCTTGAAATTATAGCGAGAGAGTAGCATCATTTTATTTCACTAATATTTTATTTCAAATGTTACTTAGTTTATTCGATAAATGCAGGGTTGGGTTTTCATGGGGGACCTAAATGGTTACAACGCCTGTTTCACTAACATTTATGACCATAGCATAAAAAGTTCTTAATCAACTGCTTCCATCAAGTACTGCAATCTGAATAATACAGGGGTATCGGTCCAAATTAACGTTTATCCAATCTAATTTGGAGTTTGTCAAGTCCGAGTTGGTGCTGTTTTTTTGCGGCGGTAGTCAGTTAAATTTGGTAAGTGTTTAATCCAATTTGGTTTATCGTCGCCCAAATAGAACTGGAAACATCCGCGATAACCGCCGCATCAAATTGGACTGGATTATCGTTAATTTGCACCGAATCCCCTGTAATAGTAGATTTTCGTCAGAAAAGATGTATAACCAATTGATATTATCTCTTTGTATTTGAGAATTTGTCATTATACATGTTAATAAATCTTCACCATTTTGATTGTCACATTTCACATTTTTGATTAGAAAGCCCGGTATTAATTTCCAAAATTATGAGCATAAATCAGAGGTTTTCATCGTTTTTATGCTGTGGACCACCTATAAGCTCTTCACGGAGCCATTACAAGCTGTTCACTGACCCCAGGTTGAAAACCTATGGTATAAATTATGCTTCTTAGAAACTTATTTGGATTTTCAGGTTGGTTTTCCTAATAGTTTTCCCTATTCTCTAAACCTAATTTCGTCATAAAAATTTGATTTCCAATCAAACTTGGAAGTATAGGTAAAACTGATTTCGATAATACCTTATCACCATTTGTTTATTTCCAAGATTTTGAACATTTACACATTAATATTATTAAACTTTGACAACTATTTTTATTAAATCTAACAAAAAAATTTTAGAATTAATCCGTGAAACAATGAAATAAAAGTTAACTAAATTGAAGTTCGTTAATATAGAGAAAATTCTGGTAAAACAACGGATAATTTATTATACATATCATCTCTTTTTATTTTTTCTCAGAGAAAATGGTTGACATATTTCTAACATTCAAAGACTTATTTTGGTGCAAGAGTTTCGGTTTGATGATAGAACTCTTCTTTTCAAAACAAAGTATATATTTATATGCCACATAAAGTCTATTACCGCTCTTTTGTTTGTCTGAAAATATACATTTCGGATACGTTTGAAACCCCTTAAAATTTGAAAATTTAGATATAAATCTCGCGGAACTGAGGTGTTTATAAACCTGTTTTGATCACAATAATTGAATCTTTTTGTCATTAGTTTCGAATAATCAATTCCATATTACTACGCTGTTAGAGGCCGAAGAGGTTAAAATGAATGAACCATTCATTAAATAAACCAGAATATGCTTAAATTGTCAATTTTCTTATTCCAGATATGCTATAGTGTAATAATTGGTATCTATCAGATGTGTTTAGTAGTAGTAGTAGTGGATACAGTTCGGTTTAATACATTTATAGCAATATATATTTATAACTATAAATGAGTAGAATTGTCCTCAAAAAATTTAACCAGATCTTCGTATAGAGGGTCTTTTCTCATTTTCAAATTTTTATGGAAATTGTTAAGTAATTCCGGATTAATATTTGTTGTTAATTCTATTTCAGGTACTGTTTAAGGCAAATTCCTACCTTCTAAAGATGCTATAAGCTCTGCAGGATTGTTGAGTAGTGGTATAATAGTAGCATTAGTGGTTTCGTTATTCTCAAACGGGGATACGAGTGCCAAAGTTGCAAGATATGCATCATCACAATCTGGAAAATCAAGGAGTGTTTCGATGTCCGGCATTTCGGCCATATGGTTTCTTTCGTCCACTAAACAATCAGAACCTGACTGCTCTTCTTCATGACAACTATCACTCAGTTTTAAATCAGTAAAATTGTTTACTGATTAAAAATACAACTACGCAATTCAGATTCACGGGAGAATGTTTTAAAATTAGAGCTGAGATAATTATATTCTTGTAGAAAATTTGAATCTTATTTACGTCATCACCTACATATGTTTTCACCATTTGAGGTTAAATTGGTTGAATCGCCCATCCTAATACTCTGATCAAAATATGATATACCTCATAATCATTTTGTGGCAACAAATTTTGAGAACTGTTTAAGGACCCTGCCATAAGCGGTAATATAAATAGAGGTTCTCCATTAGTTACAATGTTTACGTGGTGGTTCTAGATGATAATGATTCTGTAATAATTTCAACAATTTCCTACATGGTTTGAGGGATAACATATTTCACACGGGTCAGATAAGTCAACATTATCGTAACAATCATTTGGTGATTCTAGTCTTTGAAGTCTCAGGAAACGGGGTTCAGGCGAGGGTTCAGGCGAGTGGTCAACACATTCAGATTCACTGTAAATACAAGTCTGATTCAAATTTGATGGTTCTCCCATCGAGTATTCCTCATAATTGTTACTAAAACACTCGTTGATATTAACTTCGTCTACAAGTTCTGTTACATTTTGTTTGTTTTACCACTTGGACTCGGTGATATTAACTTCGTCTACAAGTTCTGTTACATTTTGTTTGTTTTACCACTTGGCGGCGAGTCTTTCCTGGTATTGGAGACAGATGTAGTGGGTGTTTGAACCTGTTTGTAATATGAATATTTGTACTCTCATCTGAGATTTTTTTCGACCTCTTCTTCTGAACGATGATGAATCGGATTGAAGTAACTTAATACCTGATAGATTGGGACAATCGTTAGGGCTTCGAAAATTAGAATGTGAGGTTTTATTTTTCCTGGATTTTTTTAAATCTCTATTTGTCGATAAAATCCAAAAAATTAGCATAGAAAAAAAGCTCATCAACACTACTGCATTTTTTAGGACTACAAATAAAATATCATACTCGTCATCATTATTCTAAACCGAAGGATATTTAAATAGACTCAACAAAAATGGTTGGTTCAAAAGATTATTAATCAAAATATAAAAACCTGACTAATATGAATAAGTCGGTGAATCTAGATAATTCCTTGACACAGATAATAAAAATATGAGTGATGTCTTTCGAGTTATTTCTTCTTTAAATACAATAAAAAATAAATTAATGGTTAATCGATTCACATTCATCAATTCTCAAAAATAGTAGTCCAAATATTTTCAATTAGATTTTAAAATTTAATTGGTCCTTTTAAACTATTTCCAAACTTAGTGTTTATTCTAAACGAGCTGAGTTAGTTTTCGCCGCGATAATTTCATTAATTTCTCACTGACAAACAAACTTTTGAAAAAATAAATTAAGTAAATCCCACAGATTGATAGATATAAATTCTCTCTCTGATGGATATAAAAGAGAATTTAATACCAACTGTATGTTTATTTCAGTCGAAAAATCAACAGGAATCGATAATAAATGATATAGTGGTTTAATCCAACAAACCTAATCATAAAAAGCACAATCGTATATCATTAAAAAAGGCGTATATTCCACAATTCTTAGATTTTGGGCACCTTATCCTAAATATATGGTGATTGAGAAATTTGGTAAATTTTGTTAATCATAAAAAAAGCAATAAAATTGCGATAACTAAGCTATTCCTTCTTTCTCAATGAGTAAAAATTAATTTCATACTTTTGGATATAATGCCCAAATTTTAATCGGCGGGCTTTCGGTGTTATTATATCCTGGTAAACATCGTGTCCATCATTGTTATAAAATTTAGATATATACCATTTTACTCGAATTTCAGACCAGATATCTGATATATTTTAAATAAATGGTGGGAAAACATTAAGAACAGAAAAGCACAGACCCTGAATCGGATAAGCTCGATTTCTCTTCATCAATTATATTGGTGAAATATTTACCTTATTTAGCGTCAGCATACACAATCAATATCAAGGCTCCTACAAACTTTGATTAATTGAGGCCTGGAGCTTGAGTGAAACAATCATTAGATGGTGGAATAGCAACAAAAATCCCAAAGGTGGTAATTATTTATTGTGTAGTTTAAGTTTTATCAATGTTGTATATTTGCTGATCAATATAGTGTGCACATAAATATAAATATTTTAAATGTAATTATCTCACCGTTTTATTTGACCAAAGGGCAGTTTCGACCTCTAAAAAATTCATGTATTATCAAGCGCGATCAATTAATGAAAAATATAACAGATAGAGGAAACTGTATGAACATGTACTTTAAAATCATCCATAAATTACATTAGTAAAGAATCGCACCAACCCCATCGTTTATTTTCAATGTAAATCCATCTAGTGAAGCATCTCTAAAAAAGTAATAAAAATAAATTCACCATTATTAAAAGTCCTTTTCTCCGATCACATATCGACTATCGCATTTTATTTTTCTGCGCCATTAAAAGTATTTAACGTTCCACAATTGTTAGTTTCCAGAATAATAACCGTTATACCACAATTAAAAAGTCAATACTTGACATTTATTTAATTTTCGTTTGGCTATTGTCTCATGTTGGGCTTCCGGATTATATATTACATTCATTCCCCTTCGATTTATCCACAGATCAGCTCCCTTTTCACAACCTTTACATCATGGGAATATGAGCCGTTCTATCCATAACTATGCCTAGTCTGGGTTGTAATATCGATAACTCTATTTTTTCAGAGTGTCGGATTGTGTTTCAGTTTCGTATGATGCTTACGATGAGAGAAAGAATTTTCACAGAGTTCTATTATCCTCAATCCATCCTCCATTAATTTCGTCGTTTTCGCCTGAATGGCTGGACGTCAGTATTTGGATAACATGGATATATCAGCAATCACGGATTTATTCAAAAGTAATTATATGGTTTGTCCTGAACATTCTATAACCACGTCAGACTTTCTAAAATGTTACGTATGGTTGATACTCATCTGTGCATCCACTCCGTCAGAAATGGGAAGCACTTTCTCATATATTATCAAGGCCAATTAACAAGAAGCTGTGAATAATTTTCTGAGATAAAATAGGTTCGATAAATATGGCCACGTTACATAGGTAGATTGGTATATTTCTTTGTTAGAGAATCGATGTACCAAGAAAAACTTCCGCCTAATGTCATGATAAAGAACAATGGCCTTTGTGCGCTGCTTAACGGAAGATTTGGCTACGATTATGAACAGATAACCAAAGTTTGAGGATTGCTAGGAATTTGAAATAAAAACTTAAGATACATAGTTTCAATCCGAAATAAAAGTTCGTTTTGATCTAATGTTACTATTTATGTCGAACAAATAGATGCAAATTGACTATAGATTCAGCGGATCTTGAAAACTTCGAATCTAAACCAAATAGTTCGATGAAGAATTTAATCAAACTCCGAGCCGGAACGATCCAAACTGCTGAAACTTTACACTTATGTAAGTATTTCTTCATTGGGTTTATAATCTTATTTCTACATGGTATCTGAGTCAAATTTGATTTTAGAGTTGTTTGAGAAAAATGTGAGAAAAGTTTTTAATAAATATTATAAAAGAAAATACTGTTCTATTTCTATAATTTTAAAGCCATGGAAAGGAAGGTGCTTGTTGATGAAAGAAATATATCTATTAAGACCAAATCATTCAGATTTGAGGGTTTATACATCCTTTTTATTCACGAATGGAAGGAATAGAAACGGATGAAAATTCTTTATCCTGTGGGTTGGTATAATCAAAATAAAGTACTACTATATATTTATGAATTAAAATGAAGAATGTATTGGATGGTTTTACATCATTTTTTTATTCAGAGAGTACCAATTGAAAATTATTTAACAATTGTAAATGAAATGCTCTTTCATTTTTATGGCAACCTAAATTAGTGTTTGTCAAAATTTTAGGTCATTTAACACAGAATTATCACATTTGGCTGGTCTGCATGTAGCTTGAAAATAATGAGGTCTATAAAATCGTGGTGATTTCATCTATATTTCTGGAAGTATATTAACAATTAAGGTTTTTTTCTGAAACTTTGATGTGCTTCAAATGTTTTAATTCAATAACAAAACACCCTGGTTCATTATTTACAGTTTGAGCTAGGCCAGGTAACGTGTGGCAGTATTTAAGAAAGACCATTTCCTGAGATATTGTGTTTAAAATCACGTTCTGTCCATATAAAGAAAATTTCAGATCCGAACTATATACTTTTCATGACGGTTAGTATATGAGATATACAGTAACGGTATTTTTATGGGTTGATTTGACTTGAAATATATAATAAATATATGGTTTTGGTTGATATTGAACATCCGCTCCTTAATTTATTAAATGTTTTATACCCATATTTCCACAATTTGTAATTATATGAACCAATCTTTATAGTGGTTTTAGGAAGACAATTTGACTTCAGATAATCGACCGATCACTGTATATTTCGATTCACTGTTAACCGAACATTAAAATGATATCAAAAATCGTGTCTGAAAACGCTGATTCCATGATGATTTAGGGATATCTTTACAATAATCTGTTTTTTAGGTCAGAGAAGCGAACAAATTGGTTGAATATCGAAAGTTTCAGATGATTATGATCATCGTCGATTGATGATATATTAGAATCGACATGTAACCCACGTTTGAATCTTCCTTCAACTCATAATATGAAAATAAACTCTTCTAAAAATTTTTTATACCTAATTTGCTTTATTTACGAATAACATCCAGAATCATTTATTATGAAATAATTTACGAGGTTTCTATTCAGAGGTTCTATGAACAATCTTTGCTACCTTAAGCCCATTCGCTGCCGTATCATCTTTGTTTGTGTTTGCGGGTATTGAACAATCCATAATTTCTCAGAATCTACCACTTTGTCCAATGCAAAATTTTTTCAGATTATATTCATGTTTCTTTAAAACTAGGATGATGTTCAAAACATTTTCAAACACCAAATTTCTACATCTGAAATATTCGCTATCAATATTCAAAGGTCAGATGGTTATCATAGATCAACCATTGTCAGGGCTTGTGTCTTAGCACTCCAAATAGTTTTGTTTGTTTTATATAAATGGCACGTACCAGAATACGAAATGCCGCTCTTTTTACCGAGTTAATAATTGAAAATACACTTGTTTCGTTTTTTATTCCTATTCAAAAGTAATTTCGTGGGTTATATTCGAGGCCACGTCCAAACATCAAAATTTTTTCTTGTTTTTTTATTCTTGATACTGAGAGCAGAACAAACCCGGTACTTGACGTTTCACGTGATTATAATCTTCGATTATTGAATTGGAAATGGAAATGGATGAATGCCTGGATTTTGAGGAAAGGCATTTTCCCCAGATTTGAACGTACAACACCTTCTTAAAACCAGACCATCAGTCTTATATTCCCTTCTGTTCATAATATTGAAGGAAAATAGATACGTGAATTCCAAGTATGCGTTAAGACATCACAAATATTTTGTAAAGAGATAATTTCACTTGACGTTTAAAAACTATTCCTGTACTTGATGTACAAATTATTAAAGCATCCATTACCTGCTCCATGTCTAGAGGCATTCCTAAATTCTGACTCGTAACAATCGGATTCGATTTATACATCTTGATAAATTTTTTGTGGAAATCTAGTGAATAGAACGAGATTGAATACAGAGATTGGATAAATCTTTGGGTGCGGTTACGAAAGGCCTGAAAGTCAAAGACATTATATATGACGTTTATACTGGTTGCAGATTTCACTAACCAGCACTATGTCCGTCATGCAACACCCCAAACTAATTGTTGTCCAAGAGGTCCATTTCTAAGCTTATCAACTGTCTATGACTGTCCGATTCCAGAAATTTTGCAAAAGTAATCTAGATCACAGGTTTCTCATTTTTTCAAAGCAGGTTGTTCTTGCCAATAACTCTGTCACTTGTTTAATAATAGCACGAAAATTCCAGTTTCTTTAAACTTTTCAATAATTTGTGACTTCGATGCCTGATTTATGAAGATTTCATTCAGAGGAATTTCTTAAATTCAAAAAAAAAATCAGAAAAACTTCGAAATGGAGGTTTTGGAAATTTGAGTTATCATCGGACGAATGATAATCTAATGACATTCACATCTATCATCTAAAAATTCAAATTATCATATATGACCCATTTAACGACAGTGGGGACAGTTCAAGGCAATTTCGAGTACCCGGGATCCCTCTTAATAGTCCTATGCCGATATGGAACACTCCGAACGTTTTTCCAGGCTCGATTTCTCGTTTTAATTTAGTCTCACGGGTCTGAAACTCCGAGACTGGGCGCATGTAATATTCATGTATTGGAAAGGTTTTCGCGAGTATCGATTAGGCTTAAGTTCATGCCTTCGTCTTTTCCAAAAGGACTCTCATATTATCTTTTATAATCATCCACTTAGAGAAGAATTTTGAAGTTGTGTCAGTCAAGATTTATACCATGTTTTACTTCAAGTGATCAGCAGTACAACAAAACAGTCATTCTGAGAACATTAAATCAAATCAATCACGACTCATTGGAATTCTCTCCAGTGGCATTCACACAGATCTTATTTGAATAAACTTTCTAAACGTTAAATAATTTGGAGAATTGTATTATGATTGTGATGGTAGCCAACGAATTAATCGAAAGGTAATATACTTTAAAATCGAGACAAATCCCGTTCAATTTTCAATTGATTATACATTACATTGTTTTTTGGCGCTCTTTAATCGTCTCCGGACGCTTCCTGAATTTAGTGATGGCATTTTTGTTGATCGTTTCCCATCCAATCATTCAGCGTATTTTGATGCGATTTTACTCAATGTAGCCAATACGAAAATCTGGAAACATCTGTAAACAGATTTCTATTCCAAAATTGAATGAATACCAACAGAAATGTATCTTGATAGATACGTTTATTATTAATTTAAAATTGGTTGAAATTAATTTTGAATCATCACAGACGAATGTTGCGTGTCGATGGATCATCATTTATCGGATGAAGTCTCCATAAGGCCTATCCATTTTCAATATCCATGATGACTAGGGTCATATTCCCTTATAAAATTTCTAATGACGATAACCTTTTACTCATTCTTGTTTCCTGAAGCGTATTTCTGACACCAAAACAAGTCAACAGCCTTCAAGGTCAGATAAAACGTTGGTCTTGTAAATAGAATGGGAACCAATTCAATTGTTAGCTTCATAACCATATGTGATTCAACAAGTTCTTATCCTTTTACGTCTGCAGTGCATCTTCTTTGGATTGTTGATGAGTTTGCATATGATGTATATGAACCAGAATAATCTCGGAGGATCGGGTTTTATTCGTCTGTTTTTGGATTAAATGTTAATTGATATTTTGACATTAAATTATCGGATTAATAATATTTTTCGTGATGTAGATTTCTAAAATCATGACATTATTCTGATACATGGAGAATAATGTAGATCATGAGATCGGACTCTTGTTTTTTTTCAAATCTTTCAACAAACAAAAACATAATTTAATGGATGAACAGATTCTATTGTTGGTTTGTTTATCAAAATATAGCTTATCTTTAAGTATATGTTGATCAACAGAAACCTTTAGCAAAATATTGGCCGAAATTTTTGAACTAATATCACATAAACCTTTAAATTGATGACAAACTATTAGATTAAACAACCTAGGTTGATAGGACGTCAAATAAACTGGCACAATAGGCTTTCATTACTAATTGTATTTTAGTATTCAGACTTGCTGATGACGTCATTTTTATAGTTATTGTCACATTCATCTCCTATAAATTTCTATGAAAAGTATTTGGGGGTGGTTAAACAATATTGAATTGTCATCATACAGTTGATGTGAAAATATTTGGTCTGTTTATCGGAGTGACTGAAACGAGGGGTTTGGCATGAGTTAAAAGACCCTCTATGCAAGCGAATAAATTGAAGGTTTTCCTATTATTCTAGTCGGCTTTTTTATGAATAAAACTAGAAGAATTAAAAATGGTTAGATCATTTGCTTAGTTAAAAAATCTTTGGTTTCCAAATAAAGGTAAATTTTGAAGTTTATATTTGTGTAGGATGTTATAATCACGGATCACTGCTAGTAGAGAGCAAAACTTACTATAGTAAGCATGGGATATCCCCAAAAGAGAAAAGTATTTTGATATCGAGAGTAGGCCTTATTTAGCCAGCCAAACAAAAGAAAAATCATTTGGTTAATACTCGAAAGTTTCCTCGTGAGGTCCTTCTGAAAACCCAGAACTACAAGCCAGACAACCCGCTAAATTAATATATGAATCATAGTTTTTTACGAATTGTCTTAAAACCAATTTTGATTTAAATAAAAAGCATGTTAACTTTCAATCATTTACAAATCCTCAGGCGAATTTTTAGCATTTTAAGACCGACTGTTTCGTGTTCATTTATGATTGCAGAAGTTAGACCAGTTGAAATATGTTTCTAGAAATAAATTAAAAGAGAATCTCAGAAGCAATTCATGGTTTTTCAACCATAATTGCAATCTTTGACAATTCTTATGGTGCACATAAATATTTATTGTTAATATTTAAAGATGAGGAGCTTCTGAACGACACTAGCTGCGTATTTTGACTTTATTTATTGAGAATGATGTCGATAATTATATCAAGATAAAAATAGGTAAATATTTCCAAGAATATAAGAGAATGTGAAATATGCAGTCCATTGAATTTATTTTTGCGTCATTGTTAACAGATACTATGCCTTGCAATCGATTTCGAATTTTGGCAGAAACGCAGTTTTTTTCTCATTCACAACTACATTTTGAAATAAAACGTTGAATTTGTTAAATTAAAATGTGTCAGTGATGTAGTTTCCTCCTATATACCTTGAATATAGGATTCCATGTGATTGAAGACGTTTGTGGAATTGTTTGGTGTCATCAATTAAATCTTTTCGCTGATTGAGTGAAATACGGCTGTTTCATTTTCTTGTCGAAAGAATTTAACGATCAATTCCATAAAAGTTGGGCAATAGGACAATAAATGGTTTGGAAGACAAATTAAATTCTATTTTCTACACCGTATTCTCTCTTTTTGAACCCGATTGATAATGTGTTAAATCATTGCAAATGTAGTCTTAAATCAGCGGTTCTCAAACTTTTTTTGGCTCGCAGCACCTTGAATCACTCATACCCGTTTTCCAAGTCTGCGACCACCCTCCCCAATTTCAATTTTTTATGGCAGTCATAACTAACTGTACATTTGTAAATTTATAAATCGTAATTATAATGTATATATCTGATATATAGGATATAATCAAAGTTTTAAAATGGAACATAACACGATTTTTATGCTTATTAACGAAACAATATGCAATTATATTTGTTCAAAATATATTTCTGAATATAATTCAAAAAATGAGATTTACAATTTATCACTTTCATTATTTACGTGTTTGTGTAGCCTAATCACAATATTCATGCTGTATATTTGTGTACAAGTTTAAATGCTTTGCTGAGAATGGACAATAATCTAAACTACATCAGTAAAATTTTGTTTTAGCAATTTGTGTAAAGTAAGTAAACGTCAGTGCGAAGGCTTGGCTTGTTTCTGTTTCATCAGATCTGGGATTTTTAGGATTCTTATGGCAAGAGCACTACGAAGGTCATCTTATTCGTCAAATATACTTCTATATTCAGCCTAAATTAGTAAAAGGCTGGATAACCCAGTATCGCAAAGACATGCAGTTGGAAATGGAAGAAGAACGCTTAAGACCGTCTCAGACATAACCGGTTATGGAAACAAACACTTTACCGGGTTTTCAGTCAAATTTGGCGGACAAAAAACCGAATTAGACTACAACCCAAACCAAATTTAACTGGAAACCGATGCGTAAAAAAAGCCTCACCAAATTGGACTCTACAAACGCCAAATTGGACCGAAAACCCGGTATCCAGAATTGTGACATTAAGCATAAATCGTTTTTGGCAACATGGCTATTAGTGGGTTAAATAAACTCTTCCTATTATATCTAGAGGACATCTTCAAGTTTGACAGTAAATGGACTTCTTGCGAGTCCAAAATGAGTGACATGTTAATTTGGAAATTATCATGATATTTCGTCCGCAAGCATATGAAAATGTTCTTTCAAAGTAATTAGCATTATATTTCTGTGATCATGTTCAACTTCATTTTCCTTATAGACCCCATATAATCTTGGTAACATAAATTTTATTTTCGTACACTTTTGTCTTCCAAAGCTAGATTTTCATCTTAAGAATGTAATGTTTGCAGATATGTTGCCGCATGTTGGACTTGGTCTTCGCAGTGATAAATTTAAGTCATTCAGGGTGACAAATATATGAACTAGGTAAGGGGTTTTATGTACATCACATTCTTCTCTATAAAGTGATTCGATCTATGGTTTTGATTTCTGATAAAAATAAGAGTATTAGTTCTTCATGAATAACAAAAAAAAATTTAGAACTTTTCCTCTTGATAAGCATCTCACTTCTCAGTGAAAAAGCAGACGGTATTTGGGTTCATTCAACGCGTTACAAATTTTTGAAAACAGTCCACTGTTCCAAAGAATGAGATTTAACAGAATTAACGGAATTAATCACATTTCTCATTACTTTTTTTAATTCCTGTGGCAGTGTTTTCATTTCTAATATTTGTCGATGAATCATACAGTGAGTTTCAATAGTTTTCGGGGATTCATTCTGTACCAAAATTTGAAACCAAGATCTATATCCTAGCATACTTGGATCACCATCTGTAGAGAAACCACAAATATTTTCCCAAGATATTCTGATTTTCTAGAACAGAATCAACTTTTTCAAATATATAACGTTACGTATTAGTTGTTTCAAGAGGTTTAAAGAAGAGAAACTCTTTTTTAAAATCACCATCATGTATATATCTTGCATAAACCAATAATTGCGATCAATTTACAACTTCTATGGATTCAGCATACTGATTACTAAATATTGGAAGTGGATATTTCATTTTTTGGAATATCTGATGGACAATATCTGCAGAAATGTAAGTTAATCTCCTGTGTACTATGTCGTTAGATATGCAAATCCCATTTAATTTTTCAAAAATTCCTCTTCAACCATGATTCGAACAATATCGTTGGCTGCCGGCAACAGTGACTTCTCAGCTATTGTGTGAGGTTTATTAGCTCTGGCGATTCTGAGCGCCTCCTAATACGATGCTTCAACCGCAGCTGTTTGGATTATTGCGAGTCCCACAAACGTCAAACCTGGTTCTCCTGACTTCATCGGCTTTCAATCGAAAATAATTTGTGTCGTTCTTCAAAATGATCCGATGCATGTTGAAAATGACGTTGCAGTTTGCTCGGCATCATAGATTCAGATGATAGAACATGGCCAAAAATAATGGATTGGGTTTTACAACACAAGATGTAACTATTGAAGTGAATCCGAGGCTTAACTAATCTCGACTATACTTTCTTCCCTTGACGATCTTTGTTTTCATCTTATTTTTCATGTGGTATTATTGATATATTCACATATAGATCTAACTAAACCTAGTTCACCAAGAACGTTCTAGAAGTCTTACTAAGTTGCCGCAGTTCCG
>JWZT01003622.1:21415-33273 GCA_000827895.1 Thelohanellus kitauei
TTCTTTTCTGCCAAAATTCGACATCAATTGCAAGGCACTCTATTTTTGAGTATTCAAAATGAATGTAATAAAATTGTAACATATAATAAACTGTAATCTTTGTGAGAATTTAAAAATGTTTGATATCAAATTTCACTTGTGGTAAAAAATTCATAACAGTAGATCATTCAAAATTTTAGCTTTTGCGAAACAAAAAAGGCATCATCGCGCGAATAGTTAATCAGTCGTCTCAATTTAAAATATGCACTCCGTTAAGACATTGAAAAAATCAAGTTCCTCTGAAAAAGAACCTTGCCTACCCATAGTTCACATATGGGGGAGGTAAACAGGTGGGAACTCGGCTGAAAAAGACCGTATTAACGCGACACTGAAAATTTAAGAAGAAGAGACCACAATGTTCAATGAAAGAAGTGTTGGTTAGAAACTGTTCGGAGTTTTCACAATATCCAAAAAATAAAATATGGGAATTCGATTTTCTGGGTTATTTTAATTTGATATCTTTGGTTCTTAATTCGACGTATTTCAAAAAGTGATGATAAATTATAAACATCGACTGGGGTTTTCTAGCCTTTCTAACCTCAGTTTCCGTGAATTTTTGATTATTTACGAATTCTGAAATTAGGAATTTTAAAATTCTAGTACCGAAAAAAAAATCCTTTCAATTTTAAAAGTTTATTACATTTCTTCTGCAAACTAAAACAACATCTGCTTACAACGAAGCAAAACCAAATTCAGTTAACTGTAAGAACTATGAATGTTGAGGTAAGCAATATGAATTGAATGGATTGCCTTTTAGACTGGAAAACCCGGTATTGGTGCTCATGTAAAAGAAATGTAGGATTTCACCGCTGTCTACTCATAGGATGATAATTTTTTGACTTTAAATTATTTCCAGACATTTCAGAGATTAAATTATTCATATCATGCACTACCTTTGTCTACATTAGGCTTGAGAAGAAATGTATCGGTTATCTCCTCATTGAGCGATCTTCAATTCGGGTCAGAATAATCTTAAACAAACCCTAGGGAACATGATATTTTGAGAGAATTCGCAGAATTTGAGTGTCTTCATGTTTGATCAGAGGCATAAGATTAGGCCTATACCAAACAATAAACTAGAAACGATTTGATTGGTATAAAAACGGTGCGTTTTACATTTATACAGAGGTTTGCCGAGATTATCCTTGATCTGAGGCGGTAATCATCGTTACACACGACCTTGTGTAACCTTAACCAGGTGTTTCTCTTTCAATTTCATTGGTCTCCAATCGATGGAATGAAGAATTGGGAAATCAATTGCGTCACTTTATGACGTCTGAAATAGTTGATAATATCTCTTAAGCTGGATTCTGAATCGAATAAAATTGTTTTTGTTATCGAAATTAAGTTTCTTTTTTACATTTTGAGGACACATCTCGGTCTGCCAATCCACTAAAATTAATTTTCTATCACCACGGTTCAAATTTATTAAATCAGAGAACTTTTGTTGTGCTTATTCAAACCGTTTAATGTGTTTTAAAAGATCAATCTCGATTGCCAATACTAATAATCCTTTAAGACTAATGATTAATAGGTTTGGAAACGTAGGAAAACAACCATTAGGTGCAACGAGGTGAAAGATATATATTTATGGGCTAGAGGTTGTATATCGTAAAAAAATAAGAATACTAGATATCCATCCAGATAGTTCATGATACTGGAAATGTAAGCATGTTAACTTTTAGGGAGGATAAAGCTAAAGAAGATCGAAAATTCAGTACCATTGTTCAAATATCGCCGAGTGATTTGTTTTTTTCAAATTTTTGTGGTTTAATCGCAGAATAAAGTAAAAATACTGAATAATGTCAGTAAATAAATCAATTGACAAGTAGCGAGATGATAAAACGCTGGTGTATGCGGAATTTCCCGTGTTCCATCATAAAACAGCGTGATATAATTTATCACTTGTCGTAATATGGGTATTCAACAACTCCAATATCAGTGAATGCTAGCATTATGCACTGTTTATAAATCAGGTGATTTGTCAAAAAGTCGGAAGGCTAGAAAATCGAAACAAATAGCTCATATAGGCCTATCTATACACCACTAATTGTAAATTACCGAGTTTTTTTAAACAAAAATACGATACATGGTGATATTGATCGCACATTCCGTAATTCATTGATATTCTTTACTACATTATACAAATTCTGAATGATATTTTTGTAGTTTGAGTATCTTTGTTTGGCATGATGTCAATAATTATTCATGGAACAAATGGATGACGATTGTCGTCTTTATATGCCACGATATCGCAAATAGTAACTAAACGTATTTGAGATGCCTAATAAATATCATTCAGGTTAACGGCATTGAATGCAAAACTGGGTAAAGTATTTATTCATTTCGGTATATAACTATTTATTAAAGGTGAATAATTAAAATACATCTACCTTTGTTAAACAAAAAAGTTCATAATGGCCAAAATTTTGGTTAACAGAAGATCTTTGAGTTTGAACTTTAACATTCTAATTCATCTCAGGTGATTAAATATTTTTCCAATTATTTTAAAGTCGACAATATCAATTTAATGTTTGAGGTTGCAATTTGAAATAATATTTGGAGGGTTTTCAAATTTTATCAGAATATTCATAGAGGGTTAATGGTTTTGTTTCGTGATCTTTGGAACTATTATTATTTTAAATTAATGTTTTGAGATTTTTATATCATTGAGTTCAAGAGGTCTTGGAATAATGTTTAATATTTCAAAGTAATAATAATTTATATACCTATAATTTAACACCTGATTGCGACTATAATTTAAAACCTGATTGCGAGGCCGTAAGCCATACTTGTTATACTAAGTTAATTTCAGCTTGAAAAGTGAAATAAATTAAACGGGGTCCTTTATATCAAAAAACTATTCAACATTCTCAGCGATATTCGATAATAGATCTTATTGAACAGCAGAAGATCTACCAATAGACTTTTTCGTTCAAGTCCATTTCTTGTCATAGCCTAAAAGAACGCCTCTGTGCTAAATTTTAAATTTGAACTATCTAGCTTGCCAAAAATCACCGTATTAATCCATTAACGATGATTGATAGTTTAACAATCGAACGAGTCTAATTAAACAATGAAGTGCATAAATAACGAATTCTTCAGATTCATGGACCGTATCATCTTTATTCAGTCAAATGTTTTGTATTTTTTAATTCGCTGGCTAGTAAACACCTCTTCATAATATATTATCACAATTATAAACTCAATTTTAGTTTCATTTCAAAAAAATGATGATAACTTTATTTTGGAGGAGAGTCGTCCAAAAAGGCTTTGGAGCCTCTAAAAAATTCTGTCAGTTTTTGATAAAGAGGGTCAGACGAGTGAGGCATTGCTTGAGCAAAGAAACCGTAAGATTCTGGTGTGAAAGTGGTTGATAAATTAATATCGTCTCCTGAACATCCACAAAATCTTACTTCTTAAATTATTTATTTCCGTAAAGAGTTTGATGTTGTCGTTTGAGGAGACACGGTCACCTGAATGGTTAGAATTTTCATCTTCAATCGCAAAATCAATGTCTGGAACCTCTGGAATTGGGGTGTGTGTTTTCCTCAAACCAGTATTCTGGCAGTTTTTATTACCATCCCCACTTGAAATGTCACCATATTTAACATGTTTCTGTTTATAAGAAACAGGTTTATACATGCAGAAAATCACATCCCCCTGGATTAGCATTCTCATCGTTGACCATGGTACGATCAGAAGGGTCGTTTGTATTGTCAAATAATTTTTGACCTGTTACAAAAATATTTTTACTTTTATTTATTCTTATTTGTGGGAACTCATCCCAAATATCTGTTATTTGATTCTTATTTTAAAAATAAAACACCTCATTACCAGTTTGGCAATTAAAGTTATCAAATGGGGTGTTATTGGGGTATCTCTGTTGATATGCGTTTCCTGGCAGCAGATCTTGTAAAATGATAAAGTCGCATACGTTGATATGTGCTTGAACTTTCAGGCTTTTTGCGGCGCTATCATTAAATATGCATACATTGATGTTTTTAGGGTTGCTCCCGTCTTTCTTGTGAGCTATGTTACTGTCATACAAACATTCGACAAAATGTGGTTGATCAATTTGATCATTGAATTGCCTGAAATAGTAGGGTCCTAGTTCTGAAACATTTAAAGAATCTTACGGGAGATATCAACATGTCTACTTTGTACAAGTACGTTTGAGCTACTACACGTTGAATGATTTGGAGTGTCCGATATAGCGTTTGAACTTCCATTGAATCGTCTAAATGGTAACGTATTTGAATTCGGGGGGTTCCAAGTCATGCCATTCAAAGGTGATTGCCGCAAACTAGTTTCCAAACTAGTATGCTGATTATCGCTGGATCTTCTTCTGGTTGGTCGAATGATACACAAATCTGAGTTTTATCTATGACATATAAACCTTCGTCTTCGGTTTTACCAGATCTGTGAACAGAAACAAATACTTTTCAGTTTTCGTTATTTTTTGTGGTTTCCGGCCACCAATAGCTAGTCTTATATTTCACCTTACCCAGAACATGATTAATAGCAGAACTTACCATCAGAAGCGAAATAAAATCCATCCAGCTGTAATGCTGTTTTTTAATCTACTATTAAAAATTGTTTGCTATCGTAATTAGAACATTATGGCTCAAGGATTTTTAGTATTAAAGATAACACTATGTAAACGGCATCAACAGGTAAGACTAAAAGTTTCAACAAAAAAATATCACTCCGGATAAATATATTTTAATCACATAAAAACTTTTTAACACAAAGATTTTCATAAATATTGCTGGAGCTTTTTCATAGATTAAAAAAATTTTTAGGGCGCTACTGAGTTAAAAGTTCCTAATTCTCTTCTAATGTTGCGCCTGTTACATGTAATAGTTTTTGTGGCATCACTTTTAATTCCATCTATGTCTCTATGACATTGGTGGGTTCAATTCGGGTTCTTCTGCGTTTTTTAGAAGTTTCACGAGGCGCATACCTCATGGGATCAAGAATAATGACGATGTAGAGTTTAATATAAAGGATTTAAATGATGGCTCTTTCTGAGGTACATCGTTTATATATAAAACTAGATAAATTTAACGCTTCAGTGACATATAATACTGTTTACTTCGAATCCCATCGATACAACAAACTGATGGCTCGTCAAAATCAGTTGTATCGGCATGATAATTACACCCTTTGGAAGTTCAAAATTATCCAACCTTCATCGTTATAGTTCTTCTGATTTTATGTCATCCGTAGACCTTGGTAGGTAAAAATCTCATATGAGTGGAAATCATTCCTCTGATACGTTAAAAGACACCAACTTTTTAATATTTATATTTCAGTAACATGATACTGCCCACAAAAATTTAAAAAATTGTAACTAAGTCTCGTAATTTTCATGCTCATCCAATGAATAATTCCTCTATCATTAAATTGCTATCAATCCTTTAGAATAACACTTAAAATAAAATGTTCGGGTTTTAAATAATGGATAATATTATTTAGGAATTAAATTAAACGTGATCATCCTTATTTTGAATGAACTGTACAGCCCATATATGACCTAGAATCGTATCTTTTCCTAATATTGGGTCATAAACATTAAATTAAGATCATGCTATTTATTCTCTAATCATTTTTTCAAAAAAAATGAAATTTTTATTGGATTAGACGTTTGGGTACGGAGATAATAAGCGTAATAGAACAGTCAGAGGTTTATTTAAGATTCTACGTCATATCATCCATTCTCATATAGATGGTTCAATCGAAGAGAAAGTTTGTAATTTACATAATGTCTGATTTTTTCAAGAAGATCTTCAAGGTACACGGTGAAAATATCTCAATTTTAAATTCCCCAACTTTTGACACTTTTTAAAGATGGATGAAGCTAATCTTTTTTAAGTTGTAACCAACTCATGGGAAATAAAATTGATATGGTACTATTTGTTATTTTTTAGTATCCTTTTTATGGCTTTTGTTTAAATTCTTATTTTAAAACTAACTGTAACTTTAATGGCTCTTCCTTGCATGAATTGAAATTTAAGTAGTTTTCATGTTCTTTATTACTAAAATCTGGAGCAAAGCAATTTACTCTAACATTATTTTGGATTGCGGGTAAGGTGAGTTTTACTTCATTAACAGTTTTATTGTTCTTTCATATCCACATTTATCTCAAATTACCTATCGGTTATAAATTTAAAACATCAAATGTTTATTTCTGAATGAAATAGGATCCCATGTGATTTAAAATACAAAGTGTGTCTTTTCAAACTCTCTAGCTCATCTTACTTAGAAATTGAGTTTTCGATATTATATCACACTTAAACAAGTGAAAATTAGTCGTTAATTAAATTAAATATTTTAGATATTATCATCATCCAAAAAAGTTAAAAGTTAATCAATAAGTTTACCGTTCTCAAATTAATAAAGGTAAGTCGAACTAACTAGTTTTTTCTAGACCTATGTTATGTTTAATAATAAATTTTACATGAACGAACTCTGGTTTATTTAAAAATATTCAAAAATAAATATGTATCATTCTGATAATTCTACGTCTCGATTATTTAAACAGGTGTTGTAACAATGTTTTGAAAACTACTAATTTGAGAAATATTTTTTAAGAAATAAAGTTAAATTTACAACGTATCAGACAAAATTTCGTCCAGAATTTTTTTACATTTAATATAAAAACGTAAAGAAATCTATAAATTAATGTTTTAGGAAAAAGAAAAATGTTATTTGAGGAAATTGAAACACCTACGATCTGTATTGTTTATCATGAAAATAAAATCATAAATACAACGAACAAGTTTTTAGTTTTATTTACAAAAGAATACATATAATTATCCTATGTGAGTCCCTGATATCTTATCATAAAACTCTTTTTGAAAATTGGTCTTCCAACAGTAAGAAATCAATAGTCTTAAAATCTTTGAAATGTTATTTAAATGAAGATATTTTTAATATCACAAATTTTTTATCGGATTTAAAAATAATTTCTTGAATAAGATTCAATAACAATCACAGTTATTCACTCTCTGACAACTAATAAAATAATTCACCCCTTTACACCATTTGTAGTTCAATTTATCCATAATCCGGTCGTTACCAAATAGCAAAACTTTACCTTCTCCAAAAAAATATTAATTGATTAACTTTGAAAATATACAAATTTAATAAAGTTTTTACAGATTTCATACGTTTGAAGGGAACTTGAAATTATTTTTTTACCACCGTATTCACCATCAACTCAATCTTATTGAGTTAATATTTTCAAAATGGAAGCAAATTATCCAATCAATTACTTCTGCATCAAACTCAGCCGATTTACTGACCAATATAAACATTAGATTCAATACACATTTCTCAGGAAAATGTTCAAGGTTGGGTGCGAGAGGCTCTCCGATATTTATCTATGTCCCTTCAAAGACTTGAATTTCGAATTTTACTTAAAATTATATCTTTTCGAGTTTCATTGTATTTACATTTGTTTTGAGAAACATAATTCGATATTTTTGCCATGACCTTATTTTGGTGAAATTGAATTATAAATGGTGTAACTTGCTACCATTTTGAAAACAGTAACTCAAAAGGATTGAGTTGGGGGTGAATACGGTGGTAAAAAACAATTCAAAGTTCCTTTTTAAACGTATGAAATCTAAAATCTTTATTAAATTTGTATATTTGCAAATTTAATAAATTTATATTTTATT
Organism: Thelohanellus kitauei; assembly: GCA_000827895.1. Classification (NCBI taxonomy): domain Eukaryota; kingdom Metazoa; phylum Cnidaria; class Myxozoa; order Bivalvulida; family Myxobolidae; genus Thelohanellus; species Thelohanellus kitauei. The sequence goes on from JWZT01003622.1 coordinate 29,143, forward strand.
GCCGAAGCTGAAATTTCGCTATTTCTCAACGACCGGATTATGGCGAAATTGAACTACAACTGGTGTATCTTTTGATTATTACAAGAATGGCCATCAATTTTCAATGTTTAAACATTACAAAAAAATCCAGAATTTTTATTTTGTGAACATTATTATCCAGGCCTATAAAATATGATTTTTAGCATCCTAACATATTTTAGGAATTAAACAATATAAAATCCATTAATTATTAGTTCGTGTGATAAAAAATTCGTTTTTTCGCGACTGAAAAACTCCCAAAATCTCTTGTTTATGTTTGTGTTTTTTTATAAATAAATTATTTTTGACCGAACGGCAAATTATGGTATCAAACATTTTATATGACTCCAGTGGTAATCAGATTGTATGGCTAAAATATACATTTAACTTTGGATGATTTGATTATAACATTTTACTTTCAGTTTACTTTCTCGAAGAAATTGAATTTACTGTCAACTAAACCATAATGGCTCATTGGATGTCTAGAAAACACTTCTGCTGATTATATTAATACATAAAATTATTATTTGGATTCAGAGTAAAATAACTTTCAAAATATCTTAAAGTGTAGTATTCTGATAATTTTTATCAGTTTTTTCAAACGAGTAAAGAAAATATCAGAATACAACAACAGTCAATGTATTTTTCAAACCATGATCAACATAAAATTAATTATTTTTTGGTCCTTTGACGTTTTGGGTGGATACACTTCAAAAATTGTTTTCAACTATTATTAGTTTTTGCAATAATGTCGATTCGTTGGAAAGCATAAACAGATATTATGACAATAAATCTTTGATTATTCGACAAAAAGCTTGACATATATAACAATGATAATCCAGTTAGAATTTTAAAACGTCTTCAAAAATTTGAAAAATCATGATTTTATTTTGTATTTGTATTCTCATTTTCTAGATTTAGGGATTATTCACAGGTAAGCTGTTTTATAATTTTTTCGAGGTTATAACCGACGAAGATAGAGAGATTTTTTTCACCAAAACTTATTTAAATATTAATTTTTTAAACATAAGAACAGTTCACAGCATAAGGTTCCCTCTTTGTTTGTTCTATACATTTAAAAAACGAAACTAACTCAAGTATGTTTTTGAATATTGGTTAATTTCAAAAATACACCTTGAAAACGGGTAAATTAAAAGATAATAACTTTTATCAAATCAGAAAAATTATTATTCCAATGATAAAACAAAATAAACAAATAAAGCAAAGCTCTTGGTATTATTTATTCTAGGCTTTCAATATTTTCTTATATAATAATTGTAACCCTGTCTCATCGATTTGTTTGACTATGCCAGGATTGAACCACTATGTAAAAGTGTTGATCACATCACTGATCGTTGGTTAAAATGCATTACCAGACCGTTTATTGATTTGTTTTGTTATCTTTTTACTATGGGCAAAGCTATCATGGGTCTGCCTGTCACCAGTCTAAAATTGTAGTTAAAATATCATTTAACGGTGTCTACTGTTATATTATTCTTATTTTTGACAAATAACTATGATAATCTGGAATCGAATGTCTAAGATGAAATATATTGATATTTTTGAACATCATTAACAGCTAAACTGGCATAACCAAGAATTCGACTTTTAATAAAATTCCCTTTGGTAAGCATCCCATTATTCACAAAAAAATATCTGAAAATTATCATTTTTCATATTTGACAGTTGTTTTAGAAAGGTTGATTTTTTTCTCGAAAATTAAATTAAAAAATCGGTTGTTATCTCACAACGGATTGTGCCTAAATCAATGATTGAAAACCAACAGTGGAACCATAATCAATAGAAATAATTTTTTGAATCGTGATGTCGAAATTAAAGTTTTTAAAAAGTGTGTTGATAGATTTAAGCACCGATTCTTTTATGTTTACCGTTTTAACAGACCCTTCATATCTTTCATCTAATTTTATGACCTTGGTGGATTTTTACGGCTTGACCATATAATAAATTAATTAGATTTCTCCAAAGAACGTTTGACACACTAAAACCAGAGGACTAATCAGCTAGTACCCCAGGGTTCAAAGATATGCGCACAAATTTACTTTAAAAATTCTTAAAAGTTGGTGGAAAATATGAGGTCGAAATTCAAAAACGACAGTATTTTCATATACCTTGGTTTATAACATCTAATCATTTTCAACTGTTGAAAAGAGACTAATTTTTAACCTTTAGGTTTTTTAAATTCGAAGGCGTGTCTAGATACATAATTAAAGGAAATATAAAAAAGATTATTAACTTGTAACGTTAAAGTCAAAAAAAAATTGGAGTGAAAGAAGAATCGCTCAAATATAATAGTTGTATCAAAAATAAATAAAATGATGTAAATACCATACAGTGAGCCGATACAGCCATCTATCCCACTTGAACATTTCCAAGTTTTAACCCGCAATTTAAGTGAATAGAAATATTGCGCCAATACGGTTATCATTAACTTTTATTGTTATTCTTTTATTTTTAAGTTTGAGTTAATGGCAAACTGATAAAAATACTCTGAAATTTTATTGATTGGCACTTTTAACGCATTTGAATTTTTGTCGAAACGGTCAACCGACTATATCCACAAGATGTATTATCAAAAATCCTTGTAGATTAAATTGAAAAAAATTCAAAATCTATTATGGATAAATAAAGGCCTCCAAACTGTTTTGACATATAGTTCAGGTATTCCCTTCCCCACATCATGAAATTGTTCATTAAACCATCCCGATAATCAAAGTAGATCACCAGAATTCCATCATTCTCGAGGAACTAAAATTTATTACACTATATTAACTTTTTATACCATTAAATAATGGTAACCATTGTCTTTTTCAAAGATGTTTTTTTTTAAGAATATTCGGCAAATTCTTCTTTGTGGTTTATGATGCGTCAAAAATTCACTAGATATAGTTTTGTCAACTTATGGTTTTTATATCATTTCAAAATATATATAAATTGTCTTTCACCAAATCAATAACGAAATAAATTTTAATCATTCATATTTTATTGAAAATAATATTATTGACGGTTGAGGTGTAAATTGTAAGTATGAACACTATGGCGACGATCAAAAGTAATCATGTTCATGCCATCTTCTACACTCTTCAACAGTTATGTTTGTAACCCTATTTCTATTACACACTCAAGTACTGACACAATGTTTTATCGAATCATTCTACCCGGAAAATGAATATTTTTTAAAGGAACAAATGTTTATCAGATAATTCGAGTAATATTTGTTTTTTAGTGAGTATTTCACGTCCGGGTGTATCGATATCTCCCATGACTTATGCAGATTTTTTAAATCTAGTTGGATATCATGAACAGAACTTATGTTATTTTATATGTGAAAACGGTAATCTCTTTTGATGTATCATTAGGTTGAGTATTCGAATATAGTATGACTCCATTATCTGTGTTTGTGCTTTTGATTAAGATGCCTGAATCAAACATTCAACTTCATAATAGGAGTTCAAATGGTCGATATTTGTTTTGATTTCAGAGATACTCCTATTACAAGTGTAATAGTGTTAATGTGCATAAATGATCATCATATATCCTTCTACTCCAATGTTGGACTGAATTGTTAAACACACAAGAAAGATCGAAATTTGATCTTTGTGATCTGTCTTTTTGCGCCCCATTAATTGAGCGAGGGAGGAAACGGATCACCTTGGTTTTAGCCAAAGTTCGACAGAATTTTATTAAATATCTTTGAGGGTATGACATATGGTCACCAAGTTACATAATTTCTCGACCATATGTACCGCAGGGCTCACTCAAAACGTCGATTATTTTAAATAAATAAATAAGAGTTCAAAAATTATTTTAATCGCATAATGTAAATTGAAAGATTTATTTTTGAAACGCTTGAGAGGCAAAGCGTGCGGATTCTCAGATCCATCAGGGGCAGTCTTGTTTGCATTTTTGCCTAGACTTTTTTGAAACAGTTGATTGCAAAAAGTTGGCAGCATAAATAGCCAAATTAGGCTTTGTAATTGTCTTCCCTTTCAAAAAAAACAACAGCTCGATTGCATTCAGCAGTATAGAATAGGCTGCCACAATACTATTTTGTGGCCTTTTGATTCTATTACAGGTCGGATCTCTCTTGAATGA
>JWZT01003622.1:44336-71405 GCA_000827895.1 Thelohanellus kitauei
ATCTTAATTTAAAAATTTTAAGCGGCGCTTATTAAATTATATGCATAAGTTTTATAAATTTAGAAAATCATGAATTTCAAATAAAATGAACAATTAATGTAGCCGGCAACGACCGTAACAGAATTCTAACATTTTAAGTATGGAACCACTTGTAAATTTCCTATAAATTTTTTCTCCTAAGAAAAATACCATCAATTATTTTTTTAACGTATGGTTCTCGCCTTTACAGAGATATGCACAAAATGTGTTCATGCCGGGTTTTGAATTTAAAAATGCACATTTTGCAATGATAAGTGCACTTTGCATTAATAAATGCACTTTGTCATATTTTAAAAAATTAACTTAAATACTAATTAAATATATTGTTATTCTCTTCTTATTGTCTCTTTTTTCATGTTTTGAGAAAAAAATTAAAGAAAAAAACATAATTAAGGATGGTGTGGTTTACCAAAGTCATACCAGCAAGTACATGGTTTTTAGGTCTATTTCGTCTTTTGAAAGTTCAATTTTGTTCTGTCCTTTTCTACATTTAGATTTAATTTTTACAATTAAAATTTCATATTAACAGGGTAAAACCCAATCTGTTGGGTTGGAAAAAATTGTAAAAGTGGGGAGCTCGCAACTCTCATTGCGGAAAACAACGCCTCCATTATTTTGAAGTAGAGTGTAGCGCATTTAAGAAATCTGAATTTTGTGATTTTGTAATTTCTGAAAAATCCATCAAATCCGATATTTCAAAATTCACTGAAAATTACCACCCCCATATGCTATAATTTAGTTAAAATTTATTTACTAAATCAAAAAATGTGTATTAACAAAACGCACCTTCAAATTAAACAAACTGTGGCTAACCAAAATTTCCAACTTTTCCAACCCAGCAGATTGGTTTTTACCCAGTTAAAATCAAATTTTAATTGTAAAACTTAAAAATAAATTAAAAACATGAGAGTAGGAAATTAAACGTTCAAAAGACGAAACAGACCTGAAAACCCTGTACTTGCTAAAATGAGTTCTGTAAATCTCAGTCATCCTTAACCATGTTTTGCCTTAAAATTTTTCCATCAAAGCCTAAATAAAGATTATCTGAAGAGAATTACAATATATTTATTGATTTTTAACTAATTTTTTTAAATATTACAAAGGCCATTTTTCAATGCAAAAGCCGGTAAAAGCATCAGCCTAAACCTCAAAACCTGGATGTGTACTTAAAAGCGTGTAGAATTTGCCAGCCCATCAGCAGTGATATATTTTTAAAAAAATGAAATTCACTTAATCATAAAATACTATTGCTTGCTTCTTTTTCGCTTGCAGGGTCAAAAGACAAGCAGATTGAAACATTTACAGTCCGTTCAAACACCACTTCTTTCACCTACAAAAAATTATTCGGGCAGATGGTTAGTGATAGCCTCGATTTTATTGATTTACAAATCGAAGGAGATAACATTGAAGAGGAAATCGACGAAACCACATTAGGGAAGAACAAACACCATATGGGAACACTATCAGTGGTGCTTGGGTTCTGGGCAGCGGTGAAAGAACAATCGAATGTCTTGTTTATCTGATGAAAGTGCCCGACAGAACAACGGAAATACTCCTGAGAATCATAAGAACCCACGTGTTACCTGGATCGATCATAATTACTGACTGTTTCGATCATATGACAATCTCTCAATGTTCTATAACCATCACATGGTGACCACAGTATGACTATCACAGACCCTGTAACGGGTTCACACACAAATATGATTGAATGAACCTTGAATTCCGTGAGATATCAGCTTCCTCGGAGAAATAGGACAAATTCAATGTACGAAAATGGCCATGTGGTTGATAATCTCCTGGATGACCATCTGGGAGAGTTTGAATGGAGGAGAAAGCGTTGTGTGGAGCTGTGGGGACGATCGATTAGAGCTATACAAGAGGTTATTTACCCTTAAGTGTTTGCTTTTATTGTTTTTATGTGTTTTGTAAATAAATGATTTTAAATATAAAGATAATGGCTACCAAAAAATAGTAAAAAAAAGTGATTTCGCGTGATCACTACTTAAATAGGATGTCATAAATAAAGGCGATTCGATTGAAGAATCAAGGGGGTAACATCTTAAACTTTAGCAGTCATAAGTTTCTAACACGCACACGAGTTACCTAAATATTCAATGGAGTTCTCGCATAAAAGCTAACTAGACGCAAGGTTAGTTAAAAAATTAAAGATTGTTTCTCGAGTAAAATAAGCATTCGACCAGCTTTTCTACGAGCATGCTCCAACTATATTCATGGTTTTCGGCCAACATTGCTGATCATGCCTCTAAATATTTTCCAACTTATTGCCCGGTTTAAGATTTTTGGGGAATAAACTTATTTGATGTTTAGCACTGGAATAGAAATGCGCGTGTGCGTTGAAAGCATTTTTTTTGACGAATGACTCCATCTAAGCCCAAGTTTGTTGCAAAGAAGAAGACTAAAACGAACTATAAGAAGAAGGATAAGAAGATAAGGCCTGAGAAGGATCGTAAGCAAATCAGGTACTATCCGGTTGACGACGTGGTGTCAAGGAAAGGCAAGAAACCAGTGCGAAACCCACCAAGACTGAGGGCTTCAATACAGCCTGGCACCATCCTTCTCTTGGTTTCTACCAAGCATAGAGGAAAGCGTGTCATTTTCTTGAAGCAAATGGCATCGGGCCTGCTATTAGTAATCGGGCCTTATGGCGTCAATGGTGTTCCTCTTACTCGAGTGGATCAGTCGCATGTGATCGCAACGAGTACGCAAATCGATATTTCCGGGATAAAAATACCTGAACGGATCAATGATAAGTATTTCAGATCCAGCAAGATACAAGCCAAAAAGGAGGCGAAGGAAAAAAAGGACGAGTTATTTGTTCAAGAGGTGAAAATTTCAAAGAAACCGCCTACGGAACACATTGAAGATGCTAAAGCCATTGAAGGACAGCTTGTTCCCATCATTTCCAAAGTTTCCCAGTTGAAAGCATATCTGAAGACTCCCTTTTCTCTTTCTAACGGTCAGTTCCCTCACCAATTAGTATTTTAAAACTTTACCGTATTAAATGATATTGTTACTCATTTATAAGGGGTTTTATCTTTTTAGTTATGATGAAAATAAACATCTAATATGGCCATTATATTCTTTTTGTGTACTTGTTGATTTTCCCAAGAGTTATATTTCAAAGTCTGGGGACTATCCTAACAATATATTGTGTCTTTTTATGGCACTCATGATCGGGATAGATGGATTCTACTGGTTCGTGATTCTTGTGGCTAGTCGGATCGAAAAGTTAGCCTCTGTTGTATTGGAAGCCGTACAGCAGATCTTACTCCCCTATGTTGTGCTTGAGTCTTTATATTCAAGCATCTGCTAATGTAGGTAGAAATTCCTTTGAAACATATTATCGATATCTTTTGGGCAGAGAATTTCAAATCTCGTAGCAATTAATTTCATTCGGTGATCGAATGGAAATGTCCATGCCACTCTCATATCCACCTCAAAATATTTTTACAAACTGTTTTTACATTTGCAATCTACTCGCAAATTAGATATTTATGTTCGAATTTGTTTGGTAGGTTAGCTAATTTTGAACTATTTGAGAGCTGGTTATGGCCCTATGGTTGCAAGAGATTTCCTTGATTGAATAAACTTAATTTAGCCTATTGTTATCGAACTTTTGAAGTTCATATACAATTCTGTTAATCTTTAACCCTTTGATGTTTAGAATGTCAGCAATTGGAAAGATCCACCTTAACCTTGAAGATTTCCAAGAATTCATTGAAACGCCGTCCGGAAACAAGTGAATGGTGTGTTTAAGGTTTAATCATTTGAGAAATTTTCAAATTATGAGGTTCTAGAGATAGGTGATGAACATCCTTTTCTGGTATAATTTCATACCATTCTGTTACGTTTGAAAATAATTTAAATATTCAACTATTTCGATCGTAGAATATTGTATATCTGTGATTGTACTGTCTATATTACCAATTCTTATTGATCATTAACAATATTAGCTGCTGATGATGTGTCTGGTTTTTAATAAGCTTGATCTTACGTTTTGTTAACAGCTAGTCAGTAGCGCAATGACAAAACTGGTTTGTCTAAGATTTTTTTTCTTGGTCTTCAGACGTAGGTTCTCGTTCATTTTCTGATTTGAGAAGCATTTTGGTGATGATATGCAAGACATTCGGTCAACCGATAAACGTAAATATGATCTCAAAACAGCGTATTCCAAATCAAGAATCTTTGATTCTTTACACATCAAATAATGAAAAAACAGAGGACAAATGGTCAGTTTAAAAGAAAATATTAGACATGAAAGAAAGACAAATAAATAAATGCATGAATCTATTGGTTCAACTAAACGTTAATTGAGCGGTTCTATATTATTCAAAATCTCTCAAATAATTCAATAACTTTTAACAGTTATTCAGCTTTACTTGTAATGAACATACGTATTGAATGATTTTAAAACTCAACCAAAATGTGAAATCGATCAGTCTTGTAAACTAAATTTTCATTCAACGCAGTTAAACAATCATAATTTCAAAGCCAACGATTTAACTTCCCGTTTTATGCGTTAACTAATAAAATAGTTATTAGTAAAAACCAAGATTTAGATGGATAATTAGAGATATTGTGATCTCTGTTATACTGATGATAAACTAAAAAAGGTTTGTACCAAATTAAAAACTAGACTAAAATACTGATTGTGATACATTTTCGGTGATAATTTATTGAATTTTTTGTTGAAACAATATCGTGAAAACGTTGATTTGTTTTGTTTTCACCAATGGAGAATATGTGCATTTCCTATATTCGTTAATATCATATTTCCAAGGCTATTTAAATACTAAATTCACCATCAAATATTTTCACCCATAACAAATATCTTACAACAACATAAAATTCAATTATATTCAAGTTTCTACATTTTTGATACAAACACGTTTGGTTCATGTCAAAATGGAAGGTATAATCGAGACCATCGACGAAAATACTAACAGTTGTATCAATGACGTCTGGCATGACTAGATCTCAGAAAACCATACATTAGTGTGAACTAAAATCTGCGTGTTATGATCATCAAAAAATTGGTACGAGCAAGTAACAAGTTTTGATTATCAATAAAAATAGGACACAGAATGCGTATTATGAAAAATGGTCAATTTCGAGTGTTAACAACTTCAACGTATTCATCAGTTTACCTAATTCGATCAAGAATCAAAACAAAAAATATTTGTAGTTTCTTAATTTCTTGATTGTTAATACAAAATGTTTGTTTTAAAAATGGCTGTTATAGCAAGAAAAAGCTTTGTATCATTTAGGTGGTTTCTCAATTGAGATGCAACCCTTTGCAAAACGGAAGCGCTCCTCCCAAAACATGAATCGCCTTGGGATAAACTCAAGTTTTTCAAATTGGCGACATTTTCAAAATGTTTTTCTATGTTTAAACATGGGCCACTTTTATTCAAAAGACATGAGTTTATATTCAAAATAGTAACCTTCTTAGACTATGTTAATGAGGCGTTAGCAAAATTTCAGGAGAGAGTTATTGAAAGTGCAGTTTTGATCACGAACAATGCCCCACTTCACAGCCATAGGGAAATTCAGGATATTATAGAAAGCACGGGACATACATTTTTGTTTTTGGCAATATACTCCCAACTTCTCAATCTCGTCGAAAATATGTCATCCCAATGGAAAGATAAAGTGAAAAGAGGCAACCCAAGATGGGAGGAGGAATTCCCTTGCCTGAATGCTGAAAATTTTTAGGAATAAAACCTGCGCTTCTAGAAATTATTATCTGCTTATGGTAGGGCTTGCCAACAAATGCGAAGACAGGAAGAGAAAACATTAATGGTAACAATAAGCCGCCATTTTTACTTTTTATTATTAAAAATTGAATTAGTGAGCTATTTCAACTTTTTAGGTTAGAGCATCCGAAAACTCAGGTTTAAACCAAGGCACATCAGTTTTGATAAGGGCGCATCCGTTTTACAAGGAGGCGCATCTCAATTATGAAACCCTGTAACTAGTTGGCATGGATTATAGTATTTTGAACTAAGGTCCTTAGAGAAGACTATGGAATCTATACGTACACTGTTCCATAAAAAAGGTTAAAAAATAATAAACTCCATATCGTACAGCTTTTATTTAATTTTGAAAAACGTTTGTTGTATTTTTGGTCATTTTTCTGGTGATATATCCATTAATGACTGGGGTCTAAATGTCAACTATGATCGAACTTCAGAAATAGTATGCTACTGTGTCAGCGATTTCGGTACATAAGTGGCATAACGGGGCACGATGGATGATGATTCATCACTTGTTCTTAACCTAGGTATTAAAGGCAGGTGAATGACTTTGATATTGATTGGCGTGTGGCAAAATGGGTTTGTTCAAGTACAAAATTATAAGAAAATGGTTAGTACTCTAGATGTGTTTAGATGACTGGAAGCCGCTCTTTTGTGAAAAATATTTCATCGATTCGTTGGTGACTTTGGGGTCTTTTTCAGCAATGTTCGGATTCACTATTTCGAGTCCCTGCATAGGAGTAAACGCAACGCTTGAAGCAAGACCAGATACGTTCGATCTCATCATCGTTTTAGTGCCAAATGTGTTGCTCATCGATGCCAGATTTTTTTGTAATCTTTTTGATATTGATATCTTTGTTTTCGTATCTATTGCAGCAGTCCTGACTTTTCCACTGCCGGGTTGCACCAAAGAGTTTAAACCGAATCCGATGGCATCTTGGTAAACATCTTCTTGTATTTGGCCAAGATATACCCTGTTGGCTTGTTTCCTGAGTTCTGTGAGCGCGTATTTCTGTTTCTCGTGTCTCTGGCGACGACCTCCTCTCTTTCTTCTTGGCTGATCTCCGGGAATTGGTAGTGCCTTGACCATTTTTACTGGTGGTGGGGCCATCCATTGACCATACTTCTTGCAAATTTCATCATACATTTGTTCTCCGTAGCTGCCATCGGTATATTCGCGATTTCCATCAACTCTAATTGTTAATGTAACCTTTGAAGCAACAACCCTTGCAGCTTTTTTACGATAGGCTGGTGGCATTTTCTGTTAATTTAAAAGGCATACTTGAACAATTGGTGAGTGGTAAATGAATCCGGTATGTGGTTGCACACTAACTGATGAAAATCCGACAAGACTCCGCCGTTGAGAACCCAGCAAAAGAATGTTACACGCAGGCATTTGTTGAAGAGCGTTTAATCCTCCGGCTGCACCCATGATTTCAGCTGCACAACTGGGTCCAACCAAACGACACAAATTAGGGGCAATGAAGGTCATTCTCGATTGGATGAATTCCATGATTTTTACCTAAAAATAAGAATTGAGGATTAACATATAAAAGACATCTCGTTTGGGTCCTAGGGTGTTTTTTCTCAAAGATAACATTTTCAAAATTGTTAAGAATGTTTGAGTCTATAAATGATCCAAAAACCAAAACGAGACGAGAATTTCGATAAAGTTTTCCTAGTTGATTCTAAGACGATGTGAAAGTACGCTTGGTTTGCATATTTTCACACGCTTAAGATAGGATGATAATAAAAATATCAAAATCACTTAGGTTTACAGCAATTGAGAAATATAAGTGATAATTTAATATTTGTTTATAATCACCTATTTCCTTAAAATCGAGGAGTTTGTATGAGAAATCTTAAAGATCATCAAACGATGAGGGTGATCCTTGAAGGATCTTGTTACTTTTAATCAACTCGAATCCAACAATAAACATAGTTCGAACAAGATAAAACAGGAAATGCAGTCCAATCTGTAAAAAATATTCGGCCCATATCTGATAATTTTTCGAAAAAGAGATGAACAAATGAACAAAATCGAGAAGTGTCATCAGGACGTTCGTGAATATTACAAACCCACCCAAAATAAACCATGAAATTATTCCTGGTGCAAAATTTTGAAAGAGAATAGCGGTAATGCGTCCTATAACTCTTCTTTACATATTAAGTGTGATTATTCTAATAAAATATCAGTCCTATTAAAATACTGAGAACAAGGCAGGATTTAACAGGGATTTTTCAATGCTTACTGAATGTAAAACTGAATAAATTCGCTAATATCGAAAATCTTGGAAACCGTGTTTTAATGGAAACTGTGGTTTATATCGGGGAAATTCTTTCATTTGAAAGAAATAAGAGAAAAAGCTGATGCTTCTTCACACTCAGATGACCACGTATGATTCTGGATGATTGATATTCTATATTGATTTAACATTATTATAATGTAAAAAACAGGGTTTTACAATCAAAACCGTGAACGTTGAGCATCGAATCCGTGAAACGGGATAATCAATAAGGAGGATGTTTTTTTTAATACAGGTATATTGAAGGAACGATTCTCGACTATACAGAAATAATTTAAATTGCTTTAAGACATCATTTCTGACAACCTCCAACATTATTTCCTACATGTAGGAAGTATTTTACAAAAATGATTATTGATTCTGGAAGATATACAAGAGAGTAACAAAATTATTTTTATTTCAATCATATTATGTTGTTTATTCTACAAATATTGCCTTTGGTTGTCATGGTTGATGCTAATGGTTTTCAAACCAGGTTTCACTAATTATTATGGTGAGTTTTTACTTACATGTACCAAAAAAGATAAAATCATTTAAGCACACAAATCTGTCAATTTTGTCTCATTTCAATTTCAGATTATTATCGGAAAGAAACGGAGGTTTATAAAAAGCTGTGTATTGATCAAACCTAGTCCTTTTCGCTTACAGAACTACAACGAATCGATTTTCATGTTAAAAATCATCTTGGTGGTCTAAATCTAATCAATGGCTCATTTGTGAAAGGTAATGTATGCATTATTTTTCTTACAAGGTCCCTTAGAACAACATCGGATGCATACACAAATAATACTGTAGCGTTTTTCTTCTTCCTGACGTTCCTTCGATGGCATCTTCAAATCTTTCTATACGGCATTTATCGTCATTTATTAATTTGCATCGATCGTCGTGTGTTTCAAGTTTCTCAAGGACACAAAAGCCCGCCACTAAGGCAGACAGACACAGAAATCGTGCTTTTCGTGTTCTATTTACAAGCACTGATAATTTTTTATTTAACAGTAATAGATATACAAAAACTGATTTTCAGTTATATTTTAACGAGAACACTCGCGTGTGTATTTTTATATTTTTTGGTCAGTGAAAGTAAAAACTCACCATTAATTTAAACAGAAAATTGAACGTCCTAATTGAACTGCTACTCTTATAATACTAATAGTCGATTTTCTCAGAACCGATGTCTTGAAGCAATTTAAATTATTTTTGTAGAGTTGAGAATCGTTCCTTCAATATATGGTATTGAAAAAAATCCGCCATATTGATCATCGTGTTTCACGGTTTAGATCGTCAACGATCACGGTTTTGAAACTCAATTTCACGGTTTCGATTGTGATGGTTCGCGACTTCGATGCTCAAAGTTCACGGTTTTGATTGCAAACCCCGGTAATTGGAGGGTAAGGAATACTTAATTTGTTAAAAAGACCGAATAAGGTTAAATTTGAGTTTGTTGACAAAAATGTAGTTCGAAAAGAGAAGCGGTGTGCCAACAGCACTGGAATTGTAATGAATAAGCGTGGTTTGTATTGATTGCAACTGACAATGTTTAAAGTTGGAATATCATATCTTATGTGTCTTTAAAAAATAAAGCCGAGGTAATTTGATTTGAGTACGATAACTGAAACAGAAATGAATTTTTGGATTGCTAAAACTTTTTTGAATAATTTCTAAATTTCATATTTATGGTATATTAATTTACAGCTCCATAACAGCGCGTCACAGATTTCACACATCGCTTTATTAGTTAATTTTTTCTGTGCATTTCACGTTAAATTAAACGGTGGTGTCAGTTAAAAGTTTAATCGGTTTTCATGAATATATCCAAATAACACTAAGGCGTTTAAATTATAAAAATTAACAAGAAGCGTACCTTCAAATCCATGAGATCGAAAAAATACTGGCAGGTTTCGTTGACACAAACCATTTCTTCGTCGGTCAATTTTTCCCCCAAAGTAGTGGATGCTGTCACGGTAACCACCATTTTAATGGCAGGAGGTAGGAAATCAATACCATCCAACTTAACAGCATCAGTGACGTTTCCTAAATAGTGAACAGTTTGAATGTATTCAGATGCGCTGGTAACAAGGGACTCGAGTTCAGGAAATCGTTTGTTATATATATCCTTCAAAAACTTGTAAACAATATTGATTTCTGTGTCGATATCAGCGAGTAAACTGTTAGATTTTACAACTAGTTGGTATTCGGGGTGTGAGTTTGTTAAAATAGAGCAATTAATGGACCTGATTAAGTAAGCAATACTGTTTTATATCGATCTTAGATATTTCATCCATTATTGCTTTTGATTCAGGGTTTTGAAGCAACTTGGCTACCAAAAAGACGGATTTTTTTGTTTCTGCCTTAACTAACTCCGATTCCAGATTTTTTGCCTCGTAGTCGGCGGATGGTTGGTCTGCTGCCGTATCCTGAGCCAAATCCTCAAAATCTGCTAACAGTTCATCAGCTAACGACATTACACAGATTACCAGTGGAAATACGCACGCGCCGTTTGATTAATAGGTATTTAGACCTTGTTTTAAACCAGTATGCAAGTCTTCTGTTTGAATTTTCAAGAAAGTATGTACGACGTTAGTAATATTTCTGTTAGTGCTCCAAATCTTTGAGAGTTATGCTCCTAAAAAAATGAATTTTCACTAATTGTGAATAATTATGCTTCAAAAGTTTCATGGATTTCTTATTCCTGAAATTACTTGTCATTGTCCAAAAGTACCTCCAGTATTGACAAGTTGATCGGTCTGAACTCTTACCACTTCTTGGATATCGAGTTTGACTTCAAGATGAAAATCTTGGAAATATGAAAAGTACAACGAAAGCACGTTGAAAAGATGACATTTTTTTGCGATCTCCAGAATAAGCGGTGAAAATTTCAAGTATCTTTACTGTTTGGTGTAATTATTTGTATGGAAAAAATTGTAAATTGCTGCAATTTGTTAGACAACTCGCCATATGTCTTTTTTTGAATGTCCTATATTCCATGCTGAATTCCCAAGTTTTCCTTCTTGAAGTAAAACCCGGTTATAGGTGCAAGATAATGCTTTTGGAAATATTGAATAAAGCAATAAAGATCCCTAATTTTTTATTAGTAAAAATCAATTAGGCTTGTAGAAAATAAAAGTGAGGGAGTTATCGACCTTATCAACAATGGTTGTTTTATCATCGTTCACCAACAATTTGAAACGCATATTAGCCATTCTTACAGTACTATATTTTATTTCAGCCAAATTGGCTGTTGTTGTTACGATTTTCAATCGATAAATCTTTGAGTGTTCAGCGTTTTCCCTTGATTCTCCACCACTTTTGTTGTCCCTAGGTCTCATCTACGTAACTAGACACATCATTTAACTGATGAACCTTTGCGATCATTTAGCTTACATTCATCATTTCTGGGGGATATTAATGTGCAAAAAGTAAAAAATGCATCAGACCATTCGCTCATTTTGTAATGTCGACGTGTATTATACCAAAAATTTTTAACGGGGCTTCAAAATTAGGCTATCTGTCTTTTTTGATCCTTGATAGCTGTGACTTATATAGAACATAAGAAACTGGAAGTTTTTAAGAAAACTATTTTGAAATGATTAAATATGAAGTCTGCCAACCAAATCTTTGTTATTCACAACATGAAAAAGCGGGATATTTTGGTCCAAATTTGATATCAAACAAAGCAATTTGATATCATAAAGATATTTTGTCATATGAGGTATTGTGGAAAAATTCTTTAGAATGCCTAAATTCGCGATATTGTGGTGGATGTGACATTTTTACTGATTTAAAAATTTAATTTCTTCTTTCTCCAATCTATCGAACAACAAAATGAATTAAAACTCAAGGTGTCATATTCAAAAAGTCGAAGTACTCTTTCGGAATTGGCTGATAAAATAAGGTTACATTGATATGCATGAACACTGTTTGGGATATGCTCTTTGTTTGGTCACTGTGAATCGAGTTTTTGGATACATGTCATTGGTTGAATCCAATTCCATGCGACCCATAAGATAATTAACATTATTTAAGCCAACTTTGAGTCGATATATTTAACTATCTCAAGTGTTTGTCTAGACCTCTTCGGTTGTAGTAGCATATTTCCGTGAATCGAAAACCCATATTGTAACATCTAGGACAGGTCGTTATTTTTTAGATTGGAATCAAACAATCCTTTACATTCCTTCCCAGTAGTACTCCGAGGTTATACGGGGTTTTGAAAAATATAGGATGGTTTGAACTAAAATGTTTAAAGGTGTTTGAAAAAATGTGCTTTTTAAAACTCAATAATTGTGACCAAATTTTATAAGAACACCTTAAAAAGTTAGTTATTCACTCCTGAATGCGGTATAGCTTCACTGATTATAAGGTACAGCCCATTTGTGCTAATATCATCGATATATCTGGGTTTTGGAACTTTGGAGGGCGCAAATACCCTGTTTCTATTCTTTCGCTTATTTCTAGTGTCTAAACAGATACGGCATAAATGGAGACTAATTGTTAGTTTTTTGTTACGACTTACTTGGTTTTTAACTATTTAAATAGTCACTTTCTACTAGGAGTCTTAAAAGCACATTTTTTCAAGAGCCAACAGATATTTTAGTCCAAAATGTCCTATATATTTAGAAATCAGGTAGATCTTGTGGCTCCGTTTACCGGAAACATAAAACAGTCATCTTGATATTTCTTGAAAATCGAGTCTGTCAAAATGGTCTGAGAAACGACGTGACGACTACTTTTTCAAATCCGGTGTAATTTTTGATTTATTGAGCGATCAGCTTACCAATGTTTGTATGTTTAGCTTATAGTCACGTAGGAACAAATATACATAATATGGAGACAAAGTTAACTGTTCAAAAATAACTTATGATGTTAATCATCGATATCCTCACACTAAATTCTACAAACAGCCTTTGTACAACTCGCCCCGATAAAACACCGTTCGCCCTTGGATAAATCTAACTCCCATATTTTGTTAATTTATAGAATAAAACTACACATAATTAAACACTTTGATCCTTCGTTTCCTGGGCCTGATCGATGAGATCTTTCTGGAGGGGCTGTGAAAGAACATCCACTTGGGTCTTGAGAGTCGTTTGCCCACTAATTGGCTCACAGCTGCACCGTTTGCTCCTACCATCATTTTCGACATACATTGGCCCATGGGGCACAGTATCACCTTTCTTTAAAGCCGTCAGAATTTGTTCAATGCTTTCGACCGTTAGATCTTCCTAGCTCGAATACATCAAACATAGTAGTCATCATTAATTTGGACCATGGGTGCATTCACACAGGCCCCCAAGCATTCAACAATAGATAACGTGAATAACCCATCTTCGGTAGTCTCAT
This sequence comes from Thelohanellus kitauei, assembly GCA_000827895.1. Classification (NCBI taxonomy): domain Eukaryota; kingdom Metazoa; phylum Cnidaria; class Myxozoa; order Bivalvulida; family Myxobolidae; genus Thelohanellus; species Thelohanellus kitauei. The sequence goes on from JWZT01003622.1 coordinate 57,802, forward strand.
TCTCTTCAATTCCTAGATAACAGATAATTGACCTAGAAACGTCTTAATTTTTGTTAGAATTGCTTCAGAGTCACGTAGCATACATGGGGTGGTTGTGCATACTTGAAGGTGATATTTCCCGATTTTTTCACTTAATTAAAAATTGAGGAACCGGTTATACATTCCATAAAATGTCGCCACTTCATACACACGCATCCGGGGCATTTCTAGTATTTCGGCGACTTTATTCATCGCTGCTAAAGGTAGCCAACCATCGTTCTGTCGTTGAGCTAGGTCGAGCAACGGCATGACAGCTGACCACTTGAACCCTTCGGGATACATTGATATTATCCCTTTAACTTTCTGATTATCTGAAGGAGGTACTTTCTGATTTTCTGCGCTAAAATCAAATGGTGTTTTCAAATTATTCTCTGGTGTGTGGCGATGCTAGATAACTGTAATATAAACCACGAATAGTTTGCATGACATCTCCCTTCTCTTTGTTAGGCTTGTGAAAAGTCTTTTGAATAACTGCTGACGCATATCACTATACTCACGAATAAGTGCGACATTGGTCGGGATACTTATGTTTATATATTCCAGTAAAAAATGGATCATGATCGTTCGACCAAGCTCATGTTGCCAAACAGTGAAAAAACCTAAATTCAACTGCATTAAATGTGTCTGTCATCCACATGAAAACTTGATTGAACATGGTTATTACCAGTAAAGGCTTGAAATTTAATTTCATCGGGATTCCGAATAAAACAATCATTTTATCATTTAGAGGCATGGGTCGAAGCAGAATTACAATAGGTTGTACAAAACGGGCTGCAAATTTTAAATTTTAACACTGTCATATTCACAACTGATCATGATCCATGAAGGAAAAACTTTGCTTCAAAAATTTTTAACAAATCATTACGCTGAAATATTACCACGTTTTATCAATTTTTTACGAAAGAATGAACATAAACTGATTACTATTCAGGAATGAGGTACCCAAATTATTAGTGAGAGAATACGTTTTCGTGAATTATAATGAAACAAAGAGGAGAGACTCAAAAGATGATATTTATTTTTCGTTTATCTCTTAAAGATGTCCATTGAATGTGTAAGAACATTAATGATCATTTACGACAATTGTCTTTAACAGCAATCGGAGGTACACGATATCGACTTAAAAATGTTCAGACAATTCAAAAAGAAAAACAAATTTACTATCAAAAGTCAAAAATATCGTTAATATTTCGAAACATCGGGTTCCTAAAACAACAAAACATTGAGGTTGGTGGTACTGATTTACTTTTCATAATAAATCAACTTGAAAATATTCCTACGTTTATCAAAACTTAATTCACTGATGAACTTTAGTATTGTATGTTTCAGCATTTTTGGCCTAGAAATTACACCACGAGAGCTTTTATGTAACTATAAGGCACAAAAATTAAATTTAACTTTTATTATCCAGTTTTAAATCCCAAACCTTTTTGATTAGTTCAAATTTAAAGGCACTCTGTCTTTGATTTTAAATCGCATTTTAAGAACGTTGGCTTTAAACAGAACACAAGTAGTTGAAGTATATGTAGGTCAGCGAAGAACACCGAACAATACATAAATATGATAAGACGCCACGTGGCGATTAGTTAGATTATTGTATCTCATATATAAAAAATCCAAAATAACTAGGGTTATGAGGGATGACGATGAAAAAACCTGACATTTTTATCATTGCTTAAAGTCTAATGCCGGGTTTTTTGACCAACGGTACTGTTTTAACGATTTATATTTTGAACCTCAAAAATCATGCTATTTATTAACGATATTCAAGCATATTTTGAGTAATACTAGTCACACACTTTTTCTTTATATAATTATTTACATCAAGATCAACATATAATATCAAATTACACAGCTAATATCATTCAGAAATTCCCCAATATTGCCAAAGATTAACCAAATATATTGATATATGCGAAAAGCATTGTTACAACCGTATTATTGATCGAAAACCCCAGTATACAGTCGAAAATTCTGCAAAATCTGGAGCCGCACATCTTTGCAAAACAAATTTTCGAGCCTAAAAATGTTACAATAAGTGATAAACAATGAATTGCACGTTGAAGTTTTTATTATGTGCCGTCAATATTACACTCCTATACATAATTAATGCCCATTTAAACTTTATCTGGTGGTTTGAAAATACGAATAAAGAACAAATTCGGTTATTTGAACATGTAAAAATACCATAAAATTATACATATGATTTCATATTTCTACATTTTCAAATAACTACATTTGTGCTCGAGGCCTATTCTCAAAATACACAAATGAAATTTTTAGGTATAAAATCTAATTGCGCATTTATTATGTAAAGGAATGTATCATTTATAATGAAATAACATTGTTTATATGTTACTTTATTCTCAGTTTTGCAAAAAATTCCGAAAATTAAAGTAAAACCAACCGTTGTTTGGGCAAGAATTAAAAAGGGTAAATAGTTCACTAATCACTTAGGATATTCAGAATCTGCTTGGTCTGCTTTAATTCACTAATTGTTCGAGGAGATTGTCTTTAAATTCTTGGCAAGAATATTTTGTGCTAAAAAAGATCATTAGTTCACTCTGGATAGATTTAGCCGTTGACCTTGTTCGTCTGTCCAAAATGAGCCCAATGGCTGCACTGAAACCGGAATTGATAACATGTATTCAAGAAATTTCAGAAAAATCGGCTTAAAATCTTTTTTAAAGAATTCACAACAAGCATAAGTTTTGTTTCCTTTGACACGAGCGGATTCGTAAACCTCTGTCTGTGCTTTTACTCAATCGTGTGACCATCTGAAGAAATTTTTTTCTTTGAAAAAGGTGCCTATGTTGAAATGTTAAGAATATCGTCAGCGTTGGTGGATTTGGAGCGCTGTGTATCGAAAGTGCAAAGAAATGGAGGTATGATAATTAGTAAAACTTAAACGGCTTTTACAAATGATCGATAGCCCATCTGAAACATATAAACTCCTGGTTGAGAGAGGTGTCTTTTTTCCAAGTGGCATTTTTTCAAGTTCATTCTTAGGAAGCAATCATCTGTTTTAGTTATGAATGACTTCCTGAATTGATCTATAATATCCATCAAATCGCACATAGTAGCATGTTTACCCTCCCTCTTCAGAATTTTTAATTGAAATGAGGTCATAATAAAATGAACAAAGTACATTTACAGATCGGCTACACTTTTGAGATCAATAGATGAAGCTTCGGATTCTTTGTATATCAAAAAAGTCCATACATATGTACAGAGCCTTCTCAAGGTAGCCGAAAGTTGGTTTTCAGCAGCATTCAACTGAAATGTATGAGGTTAGTACAGAGCATATAAGAAAAGGTATCTAAACCTAAAAAATGTTGTTCTTGTTTTCTTTTTTTTTGAACCTACATTTCAAAAAAAACGGATATCTGAAAACCTAACAGAGACGTGATATTCCGGTCGCAGAGGACCTTATTTGAAATTTTTGTATCGAAAATGATATGATAAGCCAAACAGAGCGCAGAAGTTTCTCTTGTCAAATAATGGAGCCAGCGAGAATATGAATAAGACAAGAGATCATTGTTTGTAAAGAGATCTTTCATTCAAGAATAAACTCTGATTGAGGTTAAAAACGTAGTTTGACTCCTCAAAAATGTCTCATAATATCTGAAGGCGCCTTCTCGTTTTATGTGAGAAATGGAGTAAAGGAAGGCTCAAATTTTAACGAATGAACGAGTCTACCCACGACCTGTTACTTCTAAAACTTTTGCCATTGCAAAGTACCCTGTATCACAATCGATGGGATCCAGTAATTGTAGAGCCCGTGGCAATCATTGGGATAAATTGATCAAAATTTTGTTAGAAAAATACAACATGAAAAAAAGTAGAGATGGATAATAGAAGGCATCTGCTACTCTATTAACAAGTTTTTCCTGCGATAGCTTAATAAAGAAATTCAAAACGAGACATATAACAAAATAATAAGGGACCGATGGGTGACATATCCTGTGTTATTTCCAGATCCCAGATATATCTCCTTGGGAATAACTTGAAAAGCTAAATATATCCTTAAAATGGAGTATACATATAGAACGTGGATAATTTTTACAAGATTATAAGGTCAGAATCAAAGAATCATTATTTATAGTCGAGTGAATTTCTCGAGCGCCTCGAGGTTTAAAATGATAAAGTTGATCTTCTTCCGAACATTATCCAGGAGGATGACAACATCTAATAATACATAGTTCATATCATTATGTCTGTTTGCATGTGGTTTTTTATGTTTTGATGGAAATGTTTAAAATTTTATTTCTTCAAATAAACTATACAGTCTTATTTGGTTAATCACAATTTTATCTAATTCAAAATCCCTAAAAATAATTTTACGTAAAGTTTCTTATAAACAAGGTTATAATTTATAGTAGATCAAACCCAATTGGGAAAATGCTGCTAAAATTGGCAATTTTACATCTAATAATTCATGATAACTAATCGATGAGAATCAAAATAGAAGTATAGTTCAGTTGATTTTCCTACAACCACCAAATTTTTGATAAATATAGTAAAAAAAATGATTCGATACCATCTGGTGACCCATTTTCCAAAAAAAAAGGATAAAATGAAGGCCCTGAAAGAAAATAATTTCCTAATATTCAAAGATGAAATCATTGAATTTTAATTAGACATGGGTGAACTGCATGCTGTTTACTTGGATGAATCACGTGATGCATCTAAAGAATGCTCGTTTTGTAAATATTCGTGTGATTACGGCAAAGTTCGGATTATCTTTACAGTTTGATTTGAACACAGTTGAAATATGGAGAATGAAAAGTTTTGATTATTATAACCACAGGCCACGCGAGATGTCTGTAAAGGTTCAAGTATGTGCAAATAGACCAGCATTCAAAGTTCGAAAGGTTAGTTTTTTTTTAATCAGACTGCGAGAGACCCTCGTTTTGATGATCGCTGTGGAAAGTTTAGTGCCAAAATATTTGAACAGAATTACGGGTTTGTTGATCAGATAAAAGAAAAGGAAATCAATGTTCAACGTCACTAATAGTAGATGGTCGAGAAACAGATCCGTAGAAGCAAGAAAAATGCTGATACTACTGATTTAAAAAAGTTACACCATTCACTGGTAATATTTTTATGACCCAGGTTCAACAAAAATTGAGGCGGGATGAACAGAAAAAGAAACACGAACAACTTGAGTTCATCAAACAAAAGCGAAAAGAATCCGCTTTTAAGTCTAAAACGAACGTATTGTTCAAAAAAAGTTATTCTTTTATAATATAGATTTCAAAAAAAAGCTAGAACTCGTTGATAAGTTTAAGGATCTGAAGAAAACTGGAAAATTAAAGTCATATATTGAGAGAAAGCGCAAACAAAAAGCAAGAAAAAATGAAAATGTTGTAGATTAAGAAAGTTTTGTTCAATAGTAGTATTTTTAGCATTTACTTTGGGAGATTTCTTAGAATCGAATTCTATAGAAGCCGACACCTAAAAGAAAGGTTTCAAAAAGTTCAAAATCATTTCACTCTGATTTGGGAGCTGTTGTTGCTGTTTACATTTTTCACAAGATAAAGAATATATGTTAAAATCCCATAACAGAGAGTCTCTTCAAGGCATATACTCCACAATATTCAGTTCGATCAATAGTTTACTTTCTTGCTAAAATCTCTCTATTCCTGACTTTGAATTTTTCATTAATAATGTCAGTTTTCAATTTTTTGACTGTAGCATCTCTTATGAGCAGTTAACTCAACAAAGTCGCTTGGGGTTTTTGACGAAAGATACATGGATCGGGTAAACCCCATCTTCCAAAGAACTGTCGTGGTATCTGACACCCTTCTGTATTTCCGAGAAAACTGCGAGTTTCAATATGTGACCAACTCGAGAAGCAATCAATCTAATTGGAAATAACCGATAAAAGATTCGGTAAATCAGGAGCAATAAATCCAAAATTGGACAACTGTTTATATTTCTTCATCGGGTATTGGAAAATTGTTGTATTTCGATTAAAGCATTTCTCTATGTTTATTATGAGCACTTGCTCTCTACTAACCTATTAATTTGCCTAAAAACCTCTTAGAACAACAGTATCTTTGTCGTCTAAACCAAATCGCCTTTTGATATTGAGTCGTGTACTAACCGAAGAGTTTGAAGCCTTTTATGTTTAGCTGATCCCGAAAAAAATCATCCATCTGAGTTTTTTGAGCTATATCAATATCATCCAGGCCTAACGATGTGAATTCGCATTTGAAAAATCTTGAGTTTCAATTATTAGGTGTAACAGTTTCTCAATTGGCAATTTTAGATAATTATTCTACCACATCAATTTAACACCATTCGTGCAAATGTAGAAAAAATAGGCTGAAATATAAAAATATATATTACAATGTTTTATGGAAATTCTAAGTCATACATCCTTACAACCATATGTCAACAAACCACTCGATAATGTCAGAATCACAACCCATGATATGAGTATGACGATACGAACAAGCTCACTTCTTTCAAATAGAGATATAGTCAACCCTGTCTAAGTTTCAGCTTAAAAGAGTTTCCTTGAATTTTGACTCCGATAAAATTTTCTTCATTTTCATTTCACTTGTCATGTGGAAAAACAAAATATTTTAAAAACCAAACACCAACCTAAGAGAGAATGAAAAGAAATTGTCGAGTATTTAGAATATAAGCCATCAAAAACCTTCACGTAATATGTTTCCTAGTTTAAACACAACTATAAAAAGATATATCTGTTAAATCAATGTTTCTAGCAAAAAGCACCAAAATTTATAAGAGAGCGCCCAAATAGTTCAAAGCAGATAAATGTATACCAACTAAAGTACCTATGAAGAATTAAACGTAAATATATTTGAAAGACTGCAGTTATAGTGCCTTGCAATTGAATTCGTCGACGAAGGGCGGCCTTGATAATGATCTCGAATTCGGGCATCAACTCAGTTTTTTCTTTTCTGGTTTTGAGACCAATAGAGGCATTTTTATTGAAATAAATTTGTGAATGTAAAAATGAACTGTGTCGACGAAAATGAAAAAGTTTAATGTTCAGCATTCATGTACAACGTGAAAAAAAGTTACCATTTTTTCGAAAATGTGCCGTAACGAACTAGACATTCCTAGTGACTAAGGTTATGCCTATTCGAAAATAATACTACATCTTTTAGTTTAACTGTTTTTTGTTACTTCTTTTGATTTTCTGTTACAGTTCCTTGTTACATTTCCCACTATTCATCGATACAATCCACTTCAAGATGAAAAACCAGGTATTTGTAACTATTTTTTACGTTTTACATCCATGCCGAGCACTATTTTTTTTCAATTCGGTTGATGCAGTTATTTTTTATGTTCAAAAATATTTTTCAATAAAACTGCCGCTTTTGGTAGTCATCGATGCCGTTATCGGTCGCAAAACCCCGTAGAAAAAAATTGCGTTTTTACCCAAATTCGATATCATTATCAAGGCCGTCCTTCGTCGACAAAATGAATTGCAAGGCATTGTAATAGAACATTGGATAGAACATTGGATTACACGTCATTGTCCCGACAAACCATTGTCCCGACACGCTATTATCACGACAAAAATATTTCGCGGATAGGATGATTTGATGGCGTTTTATTATATATTTCAACATTAATCAAGTATCCTACTAAATGTAATAGTGCGCTTTTTCAATTTAGATAACTCGGACATTATTTACACTCTATATATAATGATAATAAGGTAGGTTCTGGTTAAGTGCATATATTTTAAGCGCACAATCCTCTTATGTGCACCCATTCATTTGGTCCAGACGGTCTGTGATTTATGCATATTGAGTTCAGATATCCTTAAGCTGGCCTGAAGCCGCCCACGCCAAAAATAAAAACGGTTAGCCTAGAGACACGTCAAAACCGCATGTATAGTTTTTCTCGATAAAATTTTAGGGCAAATATTTAAAAATTATACATACATTTATGATAAAATTAAACGAGTAAATAGAACGGGCAAAACTTTCCGTCAATTATATCCTGACAGGTTTTCTGCCATTAAATATTATTGTCGTGACAATGACGTGATACGAGAATATTGCAACCCACCCATTTCATAAAAAATATAAATACAGCACTATCAATATCAAAACATTACAACCAAACGACAAAATAACTCGACCAAAAGAAGATATTTTGTCAATTGCTGCTGAAGCTGCAGATTTTGGATTGAATTATATAGTTCTGATAGATGAGTTTTTAGACAATTTTAAAACTTTTAAATAATTCATTTTAAACTCAAAGTAATAAAACTGAACACATACATCGACTTAAGTTGATATGAAAAGTTTGTTAAAGAGCAAAAGGAACTGGAATCTAATATTATAGGTTACGTTATGATAAAATAAATGATTTTAACCACAATATTTTGTAAACCCTGTCTTTTTCCAGTTTTTGCAAATTTTTGTACGCAATTTCTAAAAATTAGACAGGGTTGACTGTACTTTTGCAGAAAATACAACCATTTTTGGACAATAATCCATCGTTGAATTCCAAACGAGACACTTTGCTACAATCAGGAGAGGCTACCTTACCCCCAACAATTAACATGTACCGATTGTTGTCAAAATGAGAGGCCCGAGTGAATCTGCTGGTAATTGAAGTGTGATACACTGATCCCTCGATTTACACGATTTTGATTTAAAACTGTTATGATAATTTGGTGAATTCGAGATTGCGTATACTTAATAAATGCGTTTAACAAATTGATTTAATCAAAATCAATGACCTCATAGAAAGAGGTGATATATACACAATAACCGTAAACATCAGATTATACCTAAAATAATCTGACAATCAATGTAAGCCTTGTTTTTTTGCTTTGTTTATTGGATTCATATCAGAATTTCATTCTCGTGTTTTAAAATTATGCTCCTTTTAGGCTGGTCAGTAAAACTACTCTGTTAAAAGTTGAGATATATCCTTAGTCGAGGTTTAAAGCCAGTTTAACTCAAACGAAAACAATCCGGTGCGCAATTGAAGAACTGTATATAGAGGTTAGCCAAACAGCAGATGATGATCATGGATTTCATCGCGCAAAAATTAGATAATCTTATAGATCATGGGAGCATCTTATTTTGAAAAGAATTAGCTTAAACAAAAATAAAGAATAAATGACCCCTCATTTTAAATATTTAGATGAAGACTATCGGCTTGTTTTATTATCTTTAAAAATTTCTTTATTTATGGGTGTTTATTCAATTTTTGTTATTTCTTGTTCCAAAGATGTATATTTTATGTCTGTTTTACTCTAGAAATAATTTGATATAAAATATATGCAAAGTGGAATATTACATAAATACGGTTTTTGATTTCCAAAATTTTCATTTGGTTTGAACATAATTTGGTTCGTTTGACATCTTAGTCTTGTTTTAAAAGGTTTTAATGAACATACCTAGAAAATTTCATGAATATTTGTTATTTAATTTACACGGTTTGAAATTTATGGAACCAATGTATGTATTTTACGTAATTCTTGGTTTTCGTTGATACGGTTTGGATTTACAATGTTTCTCGTGGAACCAATCTATCGAGTAAATCTAGGGGTAGATGTATGATCATCATGGGTGTTTAGTTTTGAAAATTTGTTTTCTGTAATCGAAAATAGTCAATAATCAATATATTAGGAATATATATTCTAATGTTGTCTGATATAAGATCAGGAATCACCCGAATGGATAACGGCGCGGTGTTTTTTTACATCTGAGACAACGAGAAGGCGATATTCTATTAATTCGGAAAAAATCAATCTTGCTAGATACAGAAAACTGATAATATGAAAATATAGGCGATTAGACATGACATATATTCGACCATGCCATACAGCTTATCGGTATAATTCAGCTGATTTCGTTTATTTTTACATTTACATTATTCAAGATTTATAAACATTTCCCAAAAGAATAGATTATTGAAAACTACGGCACCAAATGACGTATAGATCAAAATTTTACAACATTTATCAATTGTTTTGATTTATGTTGATTAGAAGATATGAACTTATGGCGACCAAACACACCTTGATAGTCTTAAAAATCGGAGTTGTTGATTAAAATTAATGTCCGTATTACGAGGAAGCACGTCTGAAAGTTTGGGTAAGCTCAACTTTTGTTCTTATCCCTTCTAAATGTCTAAAACATTTAAAATAAATTTATTTTAAATATCGGAAATTAATTCATGCCCCATCTTACTGGTTTCTTTGTTCGTTTCAGTTATCTTGATTATTGTGTTTATACTCTCAGATTTACCTCACGCCTAGGAACAGATTTAGATAGTTTATTTCTCAGAAAACGAAGATCTGGCAAATGGATATCACTTAGACCATTTTATAGATAAAGTAAATGAGTAATGCCCAGATTTAACTCTAGGTTCCATATACATACGTCTCAATACTAAACCTTTCTTTGATACGTCAGCATGTCATCAATTATATAAATCCGGCCATGAGAACCATATCAAAATGTAAATGTTCTAACGATGTAATATGATTACAATATTAGTATTTTCTAATCCTACGATACTGACTATTTATCGTATACGTCACTCTTAAAAATCAGATTTTCTAAAGCTATTCAATCAGGACACGCCTCTTATTTTAATAGTACGCCCCAGTTTTTTCTAAATTCGCGTATACATTTATCCTAAAGGTATCTAAGTACCCTTCTCCTCGATACAACGGTTTTCAGGAAGAAATCTTACAGGCGATCTATAGACCTGTTCCATAGTTTAGATAACCTTTTGTCAAGTCGAATTTCTTGATTCCAACAGACATGATTTTTCATCTATTGGAACAAATGTTATTAGGGTAGCGGTTCAGTATTAAAGGGCTGAAAATAGAATCACGAACTTTTCAGATCAATCGTACCACTGTAATAAAAATAGTAATAAACAATAATCATATTAATGACTCCGATAACATTATTAATAATCCAATTTGACAATTAATCTTTTATTTGAGATATCTGTCCAAGACCTATTTCCTGGAAATGAGCTTACGATGTTATAATAGCACACTGGTCACAATCATATTTTTCAGCGTATATTCTCTGACGATGTTATCCATGATTAGGAATGAAAACGCTTTTAGAATGGTTGTGAACGATTCAACCGAACTAACAAAAGGATTTTTCACAAACTTTAGTTTGGGTCAGGTAACGATGTCCGATACTCTCAAAAGTAATATTTTACTAACATTCGAATCCGTTGATTTCTTGGGCCCATGCTTTATTTCCTTGATTGTATTCGTTAACATAACAATCGTTTCGATTATTATTACTTACTTTTTATGGTTTTTGATTTATCTGAATGGAGTGTTCCTGTTTTTGACCTGTATCTTTGATTAATAATAGGTATTTTATCATTCATGTTCACGGTCGTATATTACCAGGCTTTTCAATCGTTCAAAGGTAATAATTTTGATTATCAGACTTAAAAAATATAACAATCAATTCAAAATCGCAAAAATTGGTGGAGGTTCAAACGACATGGCAGTTGATGTCATTCATAGTTTTCTGCCCCCTCTCTATAGTTATTAGCGTTTATTATATCGTCTACCTGTTATTGAAGATGAATGTCAATTTTAGGAAAAATAAAACAATTGCCGAAAAATGAAATATAAATATATTCCAACATAATTAGTTTTACTTTTCTATCTTTACCAATTCACCCAGTTTTTTGACTACAGCAGTAAATGTTTATCAACTCCCAAAATAATGACGGCCACTTCAAACAAAATGTCCTCAGAGGGCTGAGTTAATGGAATCTCATCAACTGTTTCGGAATAATTTAATTACATACACCCCAACTCTGATTGCTATATGATATTTCAGACGCTTTTCAAAGTATCGAATCACCTGGTTTTCCTAGACACACCAGACAGTTATTGATAACATGTGATTATTTGGCCCAGAGGTACAAATTGACATCGAAATCAGCCAAGTGAATCTTCACGTTCAATCTGAAAGCGATAATACTATGTTTTGCGGTTAAAACCATGAACCATACAGAAATTAATTAGGCCTCTAAAGTGTCATGGCAACTTTTAACGATATTGTGACATATCGGGACAGTATTTGTTGTCAATATATACGTGGAATAATTATCGACGTCATACTCAACAAACATAATCAAAATATACACTCTACCATTCAGAAGTTCTAAAATATCGCAAATAATTAACAGGAATTTTGAGGTGCGCAATAAATATCGTTACGGTTACTGTTTTAGATCGCAAAACTCTGCAGTTAGTTTTTAAGGAAAATTTGAACCGGTTTTAGCCAGTATTTACGATACAATGATAACTCGCATAAAGAACGCCTATGTGAACACTCCTGTACTCATTTTTTAATATGACTGAGAAACACACCACAGACACTTTTGGTTCTATGGAAGATTATACGCAGATTCATTTTTTGATATTTATCAACCATTGCTATTTGAATCGTAAAAACGAAAGCATTTGGGATTGTCCCACCTTCTTTCCTGTCACTCGTATAGGGTCCTTTAAAAACAAAATCGTCATATTTGGTAGTAAAACATAATTTTATCGGGGAAACAGATCATTAATATCAGTTTAAACTCCAAACATTCAAAAATTCCACATTGCATATGTTCGATGGGGTAAAAACATATAAAGTAAGGAAAGATAGCCACGTTTCATATTTTTCAACGTAATATCACACTTTTCAATCCTTTTTAAGGTATATATCGACAAATTTAAGAAAATTTGTAAAATATTTTAAATTTCGGGTATCTTCGTATCAAGTTCATGTTTTATACGTTTACTGTATTTTTAGGGTTAGAAAGGAACATATATTTGACTTGGTAAAAATTTTGGAGAAGGTTACTAATATGGCAGGCAAATATCGCGGGTCTAATTTGTTGTAGGGAGATTACTAATGGCCAGTACAGTTATTTTATGCTTTTTAATTCCCAAATCTGTTCCCCAATTTCTTGACTTTTCTATTTTGCGCACATTCCAACACAGAATGTATTTTTAATGGTTCTACGTCTTTACCATGAATGGTTTTTACAATGAAAGTCATTTACATCTAAAATAGCACACGCGCATTTACGACGAAATATCATTTTAAGCATCAAATTGTTGCTATTCTTCTAGTATCTACCTAAAATCAACACCAGAGAGATATTTATATTTTATAAAAAGCTGTATTTTCTCTGAAATCAAGTTCAAAGTATGCCAATTTATCGAAAGAATAAAGATCGATACCGGATTTTGCGACCAATAGCGGCATTCATGACGACCAAAAGCTGCATTTTTTTAAATAAATTTGTGAACATAAAAAAGAACTGTATCGACGAAAATGAAAAAGTTTAATGTTCTGCAGGCATGTACAACATGAAAGATAGTTACCATTTTTTTTGAATATGTGCCTTAACGAACAAGACATTCGTAGAACTAAAGTTATGCATATCTGAAAATAAAACTACATCTATTAGTTTAACTGTTTTTTGCTACTTCTTTTGATTTTCTGTTAGATTCATTGTTACATCTCCCATTATTCATCGACATAACCCGCTTCTTTCGATCAAAAACA
>JWZT01003622.1:114248-127689 GCA_000827895.1 Thelohanellus kitauei
TTTATTCCGAAAAAATAATCAATCAATACATCCCGAGAGTGTATTTTAAAATTATCAGAGGTTAGTCGAGATATTTTACATTTTTATTTAAATTTACCATTTTTTATATGAAAAATCGGCAAAGGTGGCCAATTCACAAGTTTTAAACAACAATAGTCAAAATTTTCCACTTTTCTATAAAATACATATGTTTGATGGTCGAAAGGCTTACTTTACCAAACGAATGTTTAGTCAAACAATGAGTTCCCATATTTATTACTACATCACAGAAAATGCCAATTTTTAAAACTAAATAACAACCATAATTTTTTTTAATCATTAAAATTAAAATCAAGAATTCTTACGAATCCCGAAAAAAATACAATGGTGCAAAATATTGAGTAGCAGTTGATCGGAATATTTATCTGAAATTTTAATTAGTCGAAGAAACCCGGAAAATATTTAAAGAAGTGAACATTCGAAATTAATCACTCTGATTCTAAAAAAAGCAACTTTTAATGTGGCGGGATGGGATAGAAGTATGAGGTGACTAGTAGATATGGGATTTACTAAATGAGTTAAAAATTCAAAAACTAACATAAAATTTCATTTTGTGTATTTGTGTTTATTCGTTGTTTAATTTAACAACAAACCTCATGATTGAATGGACCAGTTAATATATTTTTATCTATCTCGATCGTGAAAAAATAAATATCAACATTTAAATTTTAAATAATTAGTAAAACAATAGATGATTCTTGAAGGTTATTCTTTTTTTAAATTAGTTTCCAAAATTTATTCGTTTCATAGCCGGTGTATATCAGTCTTAATTTCGAAATACCTTATGGTCAAATCTCGAAAAGTGTGGATTTGAATGAATATTATGTGACAATTAAGATTGAGTTACTCAGTTTTTTGTGTATTGTGTGTTTTCTGGCTTCATAAATTTTCGAAAAATCAGATAAATGTGTACGTTTTGGACAAATGAGGTAAGTCAGTCAATAGAGATATAAGGTGCTGGTGATGGAATTAAGAGACTCCAGATGAAGAAAATCAAATAAAAACTAACAACACAACATTTAACACCAATTTTCGCCATTTATTTAGTGCAAGCGTATATTTTCCCATTTTTCTGAAATAGAAAATTGATGGGGAATATTACTTTGATCAGAAGTGTATCGGGACGTTGGTATTCTTATGATGTATATCTTACTCGACAAACCAGAAAAATCTCATCGAATGAGATATGGTAGAATGTTTTGAGTAAGTCGAAAAGTAAAGGGAAGAGATATATGGTTGAAGGCAGAACAGCATCAATTTTTAATTTCTTGAGTGGCTTAAGAGAAATCATCGGGTGAACATCAGTAAATATAGTTAAAAATATAAAATAATAACTAAAATTTGGTCGTTCAATTACAGTCAAAACAAGAATGCCGAAACCACACCCGACATCAATGAAAATGTTTTGGTTAAAAATCTATATGATGTATGACTTTTACTGATTAGAATCTTGCAATGATCGATCCCCCAGAATTGACGTCAATGAAACGTACAGGAATGAACCGGCTACGAACGAGAGAATTATCCAAACCATATCGGCTGATTATAAACACATACTAACATATATTTACGAACGCCAAGGTCACGATGGCCCCGATCATAATGAACGAAGAGGTAAAAATCTGATCATAAATATCCAAACCTCAGCATATAAAGCTTCCCTTCTATTGAAACCGCTATGAATTAGAATTATAACATCAGAAATCTAACACAAATAAGATGTACTTCGTGGGGAATTTCATGGTAAAATAAACAAATAGTGGTGCTGACCCCAAATTTATTACCGAGTGTATAAGCAGAGGCCAACGAGATACCATGGGCCAGATTATCTAGCACGTTTGCAATGATTGATGAATATCCTTCGGAGTTAAAGGTCTGACTCGATTTTTTGGATAGCATATCGATCAAAAACATCGTACAATAACCAACCAAGATAATCATCAATGACTGTCTGAAATGCTCCTCACTTGTCAGGCCTTTAATTTCAGGGATAATTTTGAAGAATACGTGACCCAATAGGTTACCGGAAGCGTATATAGCTAACAAATTGGTGATAAACTTTCCTAGATCAATATAAGCCATACCACGAGTGTGAAGATATTTAATATGCGTGTCCTTGAACAATACTAAAGGGATGATGCCGATCGACATCATTAAGGAACAGGAAATAGCCAATAACCGGAGTGAGTTGTGATTTGTGAGGATATGTTTCTCAGAATCCACCATGGGAAAGTTCTCTTGAAAGCTTAACACTCTAGGGGGCGAATAACGGCGTGGCCGCATTGCCGGTAGTTCTATACCTGGGTTGTCTATCACCAACATTGGATATTAATGAACATTTATGGATGTACCAGTATTTATAGTAACAAAAAAGTTTTTAGTTGATTAAAACATGAGTGCATCATTAATATTACACAATATCAGAAGACGTATTAGTCTTGCCACCTGCAGATTTACAGCCCTGATAGCATGGAAATTATGAACACTTAATTTAATCCGGTGTGAAAATGAATATTCTCTTGTAAGAATTACGATGCTCGGATTAGTACAAATGAAGGAAGCTAAATACATTTCTAGGCTGTTCTGCATCGTCGACGGCTTCGCAGAGGTAGGATAAATTCGACAAAACAATTGAGTTTAAGAGATTTTTATAAAATCATTAAATTTTCACTAGAAAACAACCATTATAAAATCATTAAAAAATTATCAACGTGCTACAATAATAAATTCGCCTCAAATCCTCCTGGTGCCCATTGTTGTACACAAATAGAAAGACTGCTTGTGGAATTGCGATGACGTGGACAATTGATCAAAAACTCTTAAAATCACAACCTAAAGAAGGTGTTCGGTAACTCCAGAAATTTCTAAAACACAAAAGATTACGCGTATAGCATGAATAAGCATACAACATATTTCATATGGTCAATTATCTGGTATTCACCACCAAGGGATGATTTTTAATTCCGAAATATATTGAGGATGTGTTACATTTCATTTAGCCAAACACGAGGTATTTATGTAATTTCAAGTTTGAGTGACGTATATATCCATGCTTATCCGTTAATACCCAAATTTCGTGCCCCCTAACCAGGAAATCAGTGATTGGATTATCGATTAAGTGCTTAAAAACAGACGTTAGACTTTGTGATCCATTGGTAACGGGTGTTTGCAACGCCATGGTTCCAACAATAGGCAACTGGTCCCTAGAACAATACATCACAAATATCTCGTGTTTTTCATGTTTATTTAAATACAATAACTCAAGTAAGAATCTGGAAATCTTTAAGGTTTTACGTGGAATACTTTATTAAGTGGCCTCCTTGATAGTAAACGATGTAATTTAGATAAAAATAGCACCAGAACAATCATATTGTATTTCATCGATATGTCCTTGCTTGTAGTATAAGTATTAGGGCTATTGGGAACTCTAATTTAAAGGATGTTAGAATTCAATTCACTCACATCATCGTGGTGTACAACTGCACGATGTTTGCTTGTTCTGTCGAGAGGTGCTAAATAGGTCTTGAAAAACAGCTCAATGTTTCTATAAAGCTGAAGGAAACGAATTGAATTTTTGAGTAAATTAATCATCTCAGGTGTTCTTACCATTATTCAGAAAATTGAAGCATTTGGGACAAGAAAATAGATTCTGTAGATCAACATAAACATATATGAATGGGCAGGCGCCAAATTAGTTACTAGTTGCACGAGATAGCGGTCAGATGAAGACAAACCCAGTTCAATACTCCGAAAAATTGAAATTACCTGAACGAAAATAATTCTTAAAATCAATCTATATTAACCAATAACTAGTTGGGAAATCGAACAGCCTGTTGATAAGATAGATACCAGGTCTTGCAGCCATTATCGTGGACCATGACCACCAATATCGTTATTCATGAAAATGAAACGCAGTAATATTTTTGAAAATATTATACTGGAGGCCAATACTCAAGGATAGATTATAATCATTTAAAGGGTGTCAAGACACCTTTTACCACCAAATTAGACTATTTTTTGGAGTCCGTTGTGAGGATGCAGTTGAACAAGAACCTTCAGTTATCGTAGTAAATAACCAGAGAAGCAGTGTTTTTCCCTCAAGATGGAATTTTTTCGATCCAATTCGGTGTTTTG
Organism: Thelohanellus kitauei; assembly: GCA_000827895.1. Taxonomy (NCBI): domain Eukaryota; kingdom Metazoa; phylum Cnidaria; class Myxozoa; order Bivalvulida; family Myxobolidae; genus Thelohanellus; species Thelohanellus kitauei. Next base: position 118,422 of record JWZT01003622.1, read on the forward strand.
GTATTAATTTTTCATAATTTAATTTCTAAGAATTATTTGAGATGAATTGACACAATACACAAATTTCTATCCACGAGATTTGAGAAAACCAATTTGAATCGAAAAAAGACCAACTTGAGGGAAAAACCATGTATGGTTGAAAAACACTGTTTCGCTGGTTATTTACTACGATAACTGAAGGTTCTTGTTCAAATGCATCCTCACAATGGACTCCAAACAATAGTCTAATTTGGCGTTAAACGGTGTCTTGAGACCTTATAATTTATACTTGAAAATTTGCCGTCCAATATTATATTGTCAAAAATATTACTGGCTTTCATTTTCATGAATAACGATATTTATCGTCATTCTTCACGATATGGGACGCAAAACCCATTAGGTTAGTCTGCATACAAGTTTTTCAGTCAAAACATTTATCTATGTCGATTCATATTGCGCACCTCGTAATTCGTGGTTATTATTTAAGGTACTTTGACACAGGGAAGATATTTCTCAACAATTATCATTGAAATCAGGATCGCGATTGAGGGTTTTTCCTTCAAATTGGGGTTTTGTAGAATCAATTTAAGTTACGCCAAAATGAAATGATAGACAAAACAAATTAGAAGAAATAACCATGTAACAAAATCACTGAAACTGTAACTCCACAAAATTTACCATACACAATTTCAAAATGATGAAAGTCCTGTTTTCCTGAATAAGAATTTCAACTCCCCCTCCCCCTATATTTCCAATTTCGTTAGGGCTATTGGTCTGAGTTTTGTAGGTTGGACAGTTGTGTCGGGTATTTTTTTTGCCAGCCTCGAAATGCCAGAAGGAAATTTCCGTAAATGGGGAGACATATTTTTTTAATATTCGGGCTTGAATATTTTTTTAATTTTTGGGGTTGAATCCTAATTCAAATGGAATACTTTTTTTGATTTCAAGAACCTAAATTGTTGTAAACTTTATACTTACGGGAGTTTGTAATTTTCGTAAAACCTATATTAATAATTCTCCGAAAAATATAACAGCCACCCCTCCCCACATGCTAAATTTTTAAAATTTATTTTCCACGCAAAAATGTTGGTTAACAAGACAGAAAACCAAATACATCAGAATGTAAAGGACTGAAAATTGATGAGTTAACACATATAAAATAGAATCAAAAACCCACAATTTGAAGGAAACCCCTGTAATTTCTTTTACTTGTCAATTTTCTGCAACATTCTATCTAAAATTTTAGTCACTTAATTTTAAGGATAAATCCCGTAAGGCTTAAACAAAATGCCCCATTATACATAAAATCGCATTCAAAAGTTCTTTAATATTGTTATTCATAAAAATGAATGAAGATTTTAGAATTATGCACAGTTATAGTTCTGGTTTAGAATGCAAAACCCAGTGTGCAGAGATTAACATATTAGTTTGTTTTACTTTTTGTCAAATATTTAATGCATGCCTTATTTTAAGTTTTAACAAACATATATTTATCCCAAACTGCCAGTTATTTTTTGAAACAAGATATTAAGAATATAGTAAAAGTTTGCTTCTGTCATAACAAAACGCGCGTGCGCTTAAGCGAAGACATCTGTTTGCCGAATACCTTAATTCAATCTTAACAAGTATTCAAGACATAGTTTTAGTGATTAAAGTAACACTTCGATAGGTTAAATATAAGTCGTAATTGTTGTCGTGAAGTCTCGGGAACAGGTAACCGCCAAGCCAAATGGGCGAATTGGAAAACTGATGCAAAATAGAAAGACAATATAAAAGCACGCATTTCGACAACCACCCACGCAACATCTCTGAATATGTAATCATTATAAAGATTTCATCGACTCGAACAACATTTCATGGTAAATCACTTATACCAACGATATTTTAATATTACGGTTTCACAGGTATACTTTTTAAAAACAATATCAGATTTACACACAGAATTCTACGGTTACTCGCTGACGTTTTCAATATTCTTCAAATACCTTATTTTTTGTGGTAATAATCACTTATATATAATCGGTATTTGTTAACATCTATTATAAAGTTCTCATTTATCCAGGACCTGAAGCTAGCTGGGCTCTCTACAATACGTATTGTTGATCAGTTCGAAGCAATTCAATCTTGTTGTAATGCCCCAGATAAGTGTTGTTTTTTCTGCCAAAATTCGAGTGATATTTGCGTGGTTAGATAATGAATTGAAAAAACGACAATGTATGGGTCCTATGATACTCAAATATTCAAAAAGAGGAATCATTCATGAAATATTCTGAAAAAACAGGATAAGCTGGCAGTGCCGTCATCGGACAATTTTATGCAAGCAAAAAATGAGAATAATGAGTCATATGTTTGGAAAAAGAAGTCAGTTAAATAAGTAGTGGTGCAATGTAAATTTTAATTAGATTCAGTTTAAGAAATTAGTCTGATGTTTCCAAATATATGTAATTGTACGACGAACTATAATAGGTTATCCACGAAACGGAATAAAGCTGTTTAGATTGTATTAATCCAGATACCCTGCCATCAAAATAAGCGTTTGATCTCACATAATGTTCTTTCGGGTTTCTTGTGAAATATTTTCTTGTAAAGATGAGCTTATTACTATATTAGACCGATAAGACCGCGCTCCAGTAACTGATAGGATTAAACAATAATATGGGAAGGTCAAATCAAGTTCTTTTGTCGTTTATTGACCTGTCAAAAAAATCGACGTCGTTTTATGTTTAGTTTATTATAGCTAAAAGTGCTCCATATTTCTGAGATACAGTAATATCCTAAAATGGAACTAGTTTTGGAGCTAAATTAATTCCATTCGTTCATAAACACAATGCTATATTTAAAATTTAATTGGGTGTGTGAGCATTTATTAGATTCAAACAGTATCAGACGTATACTCTAATTATACTGGATTAAGAGATTAGATACGCTAATCACTCTGCTTGTTTTTATTAATCTGTGAAAAATACGTTATGATAATCATCTAATCTGTTATTTAAATAATTTTAAATTTTCGTGATTTATATTGTTGACGTATGGCGTCCTTTCCAATATCACTAAAAGTGTTTTTACATAAGATACAGATTGATTTTTTATACACCTGGTACATAAATATTGAATAGTTAGAGATCTATGAAAGATAATCTGTACAGTAGATGTTTTGAGCTTTTACCAAAAAAGGCAATCGGAAGATAATTACGTCACAAATGTTATTAATATAATTGCAATTAGTCTTTTTAGTTTTTAATTGATTTAAAGCAATTAAAGTCTAAATTGATCTCGTGCTTAAATTATTTACACGTTGTTAAATACTGTAAAAACGAAGTAATGATCCTAATAACAATCAAATCATTATTTACGACCTTGTATGTGTACGCTTCACACACAATTTCATTTAATTGTTTGACATTTTTGTGATCATTTTTATATAACCCTGACACTTTATTCAAGTTGTGAATTATTATATTTTCAAATTTTGTCGATACGTTAAGAAATGGATGCCGCGTGTTGGAGATAAGATTATATTTTAATCTCAACAGCGGCACGAGTTTTAAATCAAAAATTATGATAAAAAACATTTTATTACATTTAAAACAGACTATTTTTGTTCTTGTATAACGTTTAATATCTAAATTCAAGCTTTTAACATCAATATGAATACTTTATGAATGTCAAATACATCCATTTCTCTCGTATTTAAAATTTCATTACTTCGACTCTAAATATTTTATGTCAATTATCTCATTTTTGTTTTATGAGTATACAGTTGGACCTGATGGTTAACTATGCGTGAAGATTCAATCAGAAAAATATTTTACGGTGTTTACTTTGTTATCTTTCAAAAACAAATCTGTATATTCCTTTATGATAATAATTTTCCATACATTTTTAAATGACAAAACTTCCAATGTTATTTATTCAAAACTAGATTGTTTATACCTCAAAAAATATTTTCACTCTAAACTGTCATCTAAATTTCTTAAAACGCGACCATCCTATAATAAAATATTTGATTCTCCCTAAGTTATCATATTTAGTGATTTTCTATCAATATCAACTTGTACAATAATGTACATCTGATACCCAGAATTCCCTCAATCACGTATGATCGACCTATGTCCTAAATAAATTCAAGGGAAACATCGATATAATCAGATCAATTTTTATGCCCGTTTTAGTTATAAACTTCTCTTTTTTCTTATGCTTAGTCTATTATTTTTTTATTTAATAGGCTCAATGTGACCGATTATATTAAGTTCCAACAAAGATCATATTGTGGTTTGTATATTTCTTTTATATTCACACGAAAAAGTATTTATTAAACGAATCTAACTGTAGGCGATACCAGTCAACTATTTCGACAAGACCACGTGTCATTTGGTCGCATAATCACCGAAACGTTTAATCTTGAACCCAGACGGTTTAAGTATAAACAATATCAATACATGCTTCGAACTGTCAAAACGATCATTTCTAAATTTTTTCTAAATTTTTACACACAATCAACCGCTGATTAAGCTTTATTGTACCAGGCGCGTGCTTCGACGAAGTTGACTTTCCTTCAATTTACATCGACAAAAATCATTCAGTCAATAATAAATTTTCAGGCTCTCGGTTATAATGGATCAAGGATCTAAACTTGACCCAATCAGTAACTATGATTGCGTTGTAGTAAATAACTAATACCAATCTCGCCATGTTCGATAACTCTCGAACATTTTCCATTCACAAGTTCCGGAGTGAATGAAGTATTCAGCGGAATAGAGCTTTTTTTGCTGAATAGACTAAGCTTTGCAGAATCTAGAGATCATGAAGAAACCTTTCCAGAAACCTATCCCTGCTCTGATTTACATAGATGCTTGTTGCCAATTGTGTGGCTCGACTCGGTCCTCAAGATTGTAAATAAATGAAAATTACAGTTTTTAATATTTGCAGGCGAGATCGTTCAGTCTGAAACGAAGTTAAAAAGGCGACACGGGTGATCATATATGTTTTCATTTGTAATTGGTGTCGTGTCGATTACGATTATTTAAGGCTCTTTTGTAGTCATATTGGTCTCAACGGAATCTGTAGCGAGGAACATAAATTCTAGAGATAAACCGACGACAAACAAAGTTTTGTCATAAATCTACAAAGTTGCGGGCCAGGAAGTAATATTGGTTATTAAAAAATGTAATAGTATGGGAACTACGTCAGTGAAATCATTAAATATATTTACACATCTATGCTCATACCTGAAATTTGTTAGCCCCTCCATAACTATCCACTCTCGCGTGATTTGACATTAATAACTTAAGGTTAGCCCGATGGTATTTATGTATTATCTGTATCTTGACGTGTAAATTCAATCTTGGGTGACATAATTATCTGAGGGCGCAAGAGAGTGTCGAGAATGAAAGCAACTAACCATTCCCCCTATGGTGGTTATTGCTGAGATCATTTAAGCTTTCGGATGACAGAGAAAGTTGTATATTCAGTAAGCAATCGATGCCTTGTACAGGTTAATTATCAGCTTATCTGTTTTGGTGATTTAGATGGCAGCCACCTGACTGAACTGAAATTTAACATTACAACCTGATTTAACTTTTTTTAATCCTTTCATTTTTCAGTCATTTTCAAAAATTCTAAAATACGCGATTCATTCCAAACTCTTTGATTGAACTGATCGCCACAGACAGATAAATGTTGGCGAAAACAAATGGACACAGGATAGAAGTAAAAAAAGTGAGAGTTGTAAACATAAGTTTGTATAAAAATATTGGGCATTCACCCAACGTCGTAAATGCAATAGGATCTCTAATGACGACCAAAAATGGACAGTGGCGAAAAAACTAAGTTTTTCTGCCCTTTGTAATAGCCTTGTCGATTGCAAGGAATGAGATGAACGTAGACAATATCATAAAAAATGTCTAAAAATTTGGACTTTTTTCAAAAAACATGGTCTGATATGGGGTTGAAATTGCATTTCAAAAAAAATGTGGTATTCGTCATTTATACATCCTACTTTAATGTTACCCTGCTCTTCGTTGGGAATTTCAAATTTTGTCGGTTTTTGGCAAAAAATCCTGCCCAAAGTTTACACTACAGCTTATCTTGAGAAAATGGAAACGAGCTAAAAACACATATGACTAATAAAAGGTTTAATATCCAGTCAATGCAAAAATTGTTGATTGCAAGGATTATAAAGTACATCGAAAACCCCTGTCTTTTTCACGTTGGTATATAGGTAGCCCGCGTGTATTTCAAAAGGTTAGGATTCCATTCTTATTTTAGCGAGGATCGTCGCAGAAAAATTCTACGACTTTTTAACAAGATGAATAATTTTATTAATCATATCAGGTGAAAAACTGATGAGATCTAAATAATCGAGTTTGTACTCAAAGCGTTACGCATGAGGGTAGGCCAGACAGAAACCCTACATGATTGTGAAACCAAATCATGGTATTTGACATGCAAAGCAAGCACATAGATATGATCTTTTGATTCTTATGGTGCATTTTTCCTGATTTGGCTTGGTGATCGTTTAAAAACAGAAACGGAGTATTTGAGTTTACAATCTGAATTAAAAATTTTATTGAAAACTGTAGTCTATTGGAGCCGCAGCACTAGGTCATATAGAGTTTCAGAGATGAAAGTGGGCTTGCTGAATACGTGCTTGACGCTTTCAACACCCTTGCTGCATTCGCGCTCTAGCATCTGGTAGCTTTGATGAGACGTAACTCCGGACATAACCAACACAGTCTTCATTCCGCAATCATTGCCGAATTTGATATCAGTTTCGATTCTGATAAAATCAAACACAACCTATCACCGACCATGCAAGTAGTAGCAGGATCAACGTCAAGACTGTTAATTAAGTCATTTACATCGTTTTGATCACATCAAACATCTTGGGCGAGGGCTTCCCAACAATCACAGGCTCTCGTAAACTAGCTGCCTTGACAGCTGCGATCATAGCTCCGGCGCCTGTCTTAGTACAGTTAATACCAGGAAGTTCTCTTCCTTGCGATGACGGCAAAGCTGCATCTGTATTGGTAGCCAGAAACATCACATCTGGATTCCGTAGATAGAAGCAGGCTTCCGCTAACTTGGAATAGTGGAAATTAGTGTCTAAACCCACTACAACTGCTCCGACCTTTAATTAGAATACATCGAGATAATAAAACAAAGTGCTGTTGTGTAGATAAAAACAATAGGAATGATAAACATCCAACTCTCTTCGACCAACTCGACGATTCTAGAACGGTGAGTTTATTAGAAAATGATAAGAAACGAGAATACAACATTCAAGCGATGAATGAGGTAATTCATGGCTAAATTAAATCAGAAACCCCTTCGTTGGTGCTTAAACAAAAACTAGAAGATCAATAGAGTTTGTTTAATTCAGCAACAGAGTTACTATTAGAAAGTGTATATTAAATTTTAAAAAATTGTAGACATCTCTCAGTTTACTTAGGTGTTTGAATTTCAAAAGTTACCTGATTTGATGTTTTTTTCAAAATTACAAATCAACCAAAAATGAATAGATGAAACTCGATGGAAATTTAAAAATTATGCCAGACGTCACAGGTTAAATTGGTGAAATTTTGATCAATTTATTCCAAGCCTGAGATAGACCATGTGATCTCAAAATACCTAAACTCTCGGTTTCGTGCGATATCAGGAATATTGGAGGTAAGGAAGCTGCATGTTAATAAAAATATGAAAATTAGGTATTTATTCCTTGAAGGAGGTAAAAGTATTTTTTTAATGGAGTTGGTAGACAAAGGTTAAGACCTGGGCTCCGATTTTAAAAATATTCGATATATATTGGGACGTTTCTCAACTTTTGGTCACAAAATAACTGTAGAGAACGACTTTCTGAAATGTAAAATTGAGATATAATCGATCGTTGGTCGTAATAAAATGTTGATCGATTTAAAACCCAAAAAATCAGCTGCTAATAGGTTGAGAACCAGTCAAAATACGTTAGCCAACAGCACCTTTTCGCATTTTTTGATTACATACATCTGGGTTGCTGGATCCTTTCGGGGACCATTCATGAATATTCTGATTAGAATAGAATTACCTTCAATTCCTCGGTTTTAATGTCATGCAATCTTAGTTCTTCAGCCAGACCAGATTCACCCACAACATACACAGTTTTTTTAAATTCGATAGACTTGAGGTGTATTCCGGTCAAGAACGAAGTGCAAAAGCATTCACACTGTTTGTTAAGACGCCTACCATCTGTGGTTCGAATCCGAATCCTTGAAGTTTATTAAAAAACTGTTGGCGGGTCATTCGTGAATTATTGGTTACAAACCCAACCTGGAATTTCAAGTATAAAACTCAGTTTTACCTTTTCCCTTAAAATTTTGACTGCATCCACCGATTTTTTGACCACCTCATTTCCCCGCCATAAAACGCCTAGGTTATGAATTGACCAACCATCACAGTCGAGCAGAAAAGTCTTGCAAACCTTGATGAGATCCAGAGATTTGGTCATTGGTGAGCACGAGACTCGGTTTTGTGAGCCTTATCTACTCGTCAGCTAATAGCATGCGTTGGTTATGGATTAATTGATTAATAGAGTTGCAAGGCTTAGAGTTTGCATCTTTTAACTTCCGAGTGTGATACTTCACATGCACTTGTTGATATAGATACCAAGGTTCCATTCTCTCGACTTAATTCAGTCAAAAAATCAAATTACGATTGAATATAAAGATATAGTAGATTAAACACGTATAAATTTTTCTAAATGAACAGATCTTCATATAATGGATTATAATCTCGATTTATACTATGGAAGATCAGACTTATCTAATAAAGGCCCTATCTCGGATATCTAACAGATTAGTGTATTACTAGATATATCTAGAATCATGGTGGAATATGCCCCTATTGAAGCTGCACCTTGAATTAAGTAGTCTTTCTGATGGACGGAATCAGATAAAATTGATTTGAGAAAGCATTAAGATAGTGTTTGGTTTTTGAAATTCAATTATTAAGCTCTAAAACTAGGATAGGTCACATAAGAACATTTTTCTTCGATACAGGAAACTGATAAAATTTTCGAACTATTCTCAAGGTCTTGATATCAGCCTAGGAAATATGATTTGTACTGTGAGAAAGAGCCTGGTGAACCAAACAAAGACCCAGAACAGTTGATGCGTTATTTTTGAATCAGTCAGTAATGTAATTTAATACGAATTTTTTTGAGTATTGTAATATTGTAAACGTAGATACTAAGAATCACACTAATAATTAGGGTGTGTCCTCGGCGTCACGACGCGAAGTGTCTAATACTACA
>JWZT01003622.1:142636-157106 GCA_000827895.1 Thelohanellus kitauei
TCTAAAATACTTAATAACATCTCTTGGCCGTGTTCTGAACCGTGAACATTTTAACAAACGACATTAAGCCTGGGGTATAATATAAAGGAAAGGATGCAAATGGATGACCACAATTTGAGATCAATGACAATCAGTTGATATATGATGAATCTGGCCCAAACAATCAGCAATCTTCTCAATTTACTAGTTCCTTATAGCGTTGATATATTGTTTGTAGACAATGAAACGATTGAATCAAGAATTCAGGCATTGTTTTTGATGATTATTATTTAGCTCTGTTAGATAATACTGCATATATCAGTTTTTGATAGGTAGAATCGTTAGGATCTACTGTGTTTGGTTTAACCAGATTTATGCTCTCTGATCGAAAGATATATTTTTATCCTTTCATATCTGACAGTATAAATCTACCAAATATACCTCGTGGAACGATTCAAAGTTGGTCAGATCCCATAGAAATCAAGATCTGCAATTTAGTCTATTCCTTTGAGAATCTAATTACCGATATGGGGGGAATGAATCAAAATTTTGCTCAATATTATGAGTATCTTACCGGGTCATAACGAGGGTTAGGGTTGATTTATCTGTGGCGTTAATGATTAAGAAACATAAAAGAAAATTCGATTCTGTTGGTTGATATTATGAACGGAATCTCATGTTGTAAACTAGAACAGTTATGTGAGGATGCCAATTTTATATATTTTGATCTTTGTCCACGTGATTTTCAGTGTTAATGATTAGGGTTATATTTACGAATTTTTTATCAGTTCAAACTATGGGGAAAAGTTCTTCAGTGTTGCTGATCAGATACTTAATTTTTCGTTTATTACAATCAGACCGTGGATCGTACTCTACGACGGTAACTCTATGATAATAAAGAAAAAAATACATTACGAGTGCTGGATCTATCAACTCGTGCCGATGTTTTTCAGATCTACAATGTAATAAAATACAAACTATCCGAATCGTCGGTGTTGATTCTCTATCGCCTTGTATGCTCATTGATAAATTTAGCCGAATAGGCGTAAAAAAGAGATAATAATATGGGACAGTTTTACTAGAAATATAACATTCGTGGTTCTTCCCACACTTTTTGTTGTTAAGGTTAAAAAGATATGATTTCAGGACGTCGACCAGTTTATTTATATGCACAAGCAATATTATATTGTGGTCACTAATGACAAGGGCCAACGATGTCTTTTCACCTCTTACGACATCAGCAGCTATTTTGTGAGAATCACGTGTAGACTCGATACCAGAATATCTGAAGATGAGTGTCCTGTTGCCGTTCACCCCCATCATCCAGGGATATTTTTTGCGAACATCAAAGAAGCGGAAAAGCAGGTTGAAACACACATATCTGACACTGATGGAACCAGTTTATATGCCATGAAACTGGATAACCTAAAACTAGGGTGTTTTGAATTCGATTGTAACGTGGAATTGACGATCCCATGTTTAATAAAACCGAAAATACATTTTCCTACCGAATCTATCATACTATTTAAAGGGAGCTATTATTTAAGTACCAAAAAACATCCTCATGAGTTTATATCCGATGATGGAGGAAAACGTTGGAAACTGCTCCCATTTGTAGATTTTAGAACCCGTGTCTTGAATGGTGGCGGAATCTTATTTGGAATAAATCCCGAAACTAGTGATATTGTCTATTCTTTTGATATGGGAAACAACTGGTACCACAAAAATATTCTGAATACCGAATTAGCTTTAGCCATTGTGCCGTATGGGGAACCTGGGATAACGTTTACGAATGTTGTGAGTCTATCCCAAGATAAAAAATGGTACGGTATCACTCATGTCGACTTCTCAAACCTGCTAAGTAATTTCATCTTCAAATTAGATCGAAAATGCCAAGAAAGTGACTTTTATCTATGGTTTGTAGATAGATCATATGGACCATGCTACCAAGGCCACCAAGTTTCGTACCTTAGGCAAAACCCTTATTCTTTGTGTTTGAATAACCAGAGCCACAGAAAAACATATAAACCCTGTCCCTGTTCGTTCAATGATTACAGATGGTAATTCCACGCTTTGATCTCAGTGCTTTTCATCACAATCCCTATTTGGATTTTTGTTCAAGTGATTCATTTTCAGATCATAAAATCAAAGCGAAAAAATGCCATCATCATGGTTCTCCGGTGCTACATTTGAACGGGTAAAGGTTTGATGTTAATAGATTTTCGGAATTCGAACAAGACTCATGCTACCCTAATAAATTTGACCCTAACAACATCTCAGAATATGCTCGTTACTGTATTTCTCCAGGTTTTTCCTGATTTATAATAAAAAGAATTTAAGAGACGCCTAGTTGTATTGTTGCCACGTGTAATACGTTACTTCACCTTGGATATTACTGGTTTCTTCATACCCTACAGATATGTCCCATGGATAAAAATGACCAATAAGGTTCACTTCAACACTCCTCTAACATATGATTTTCACCGAAAGGAAATGTATTCTGGGTTCAATCGCACAATCTCTATTTTTCGTCTAAATAACAGGAAGTTAATGTCAAAAGAGTCTGAACTATACAAAATGAAAAGAACTATTGTATCAACAATGTTCGACGCTTCCATTTCAGTCCTATTTTTCCTAGACTCTTCTCTTAATTTATATGCGGTCCGGATTGAGACTAATTTCATCAAATTGCTAGCTCGGGGTGTGATGTACTTTAGATATAATCATAACTATATGTAAGAATTATATTTACCTTTAGGTCCATTTCCTTTTTTACTACCAAAAAATTATGCTATTATCGTTTATACTCACATATGAATTGTTATGAAGTCGACCTCCCTATCAAAAGATATTATTTTGATGAGCAATTTGACTACAGCGCCTTACAGCTGATAAACAACACACTTGTCATTTTCAAAGAACCTAACATGAAGAGTATACACCTTAGTGAGGTAATTATCTTTAACCCAAATATCCATCATCACCATTCTGATTATTAAAAATATGAACCTTTCTACACTCACAGAGGGATGCTTCGTTTAACTGTTTTCAAGGATAAACATTTAAACTACTAAATATCTCAATCTATCCACCTCTACAACAGGACTCAATAGTGGGCTGTGACAAGTTTATCGAACATATACTCCTTGGTGATTACACTTGGCAAAACCCGCTTTAACCCAGTGTAATAAATTAAGATATTTTTGTGAATTTTCTGAGTAATAGGACACGTTATATCAAGCCATTGTCCTTTATTCTAGCAATTATTCCTTGGCTGGCATCGCAATTTGATTCTAGATTTTTAAATGTCAGTTAAGACTTCGAATTTTAATGGTTTAATTAGATATCTTGTTGCCTTGAGCAGTCCATTTCACTTTTTTCATCCCAACTTCCAGCTATCACGAACTCCGCATCCTAAAAGGGCAGTATGTTTGTACATATTCCTCTCTGCAGTCTCTGTTTAATGAAAACAAGAATATTTTAGATTGGTTCTATTACTTAGGCCGTATTTGTGATTGATGACGTCAAACTGTTTGCTTTAATATGGCACAATTTATACATGGTCCGACACAATATGCTGATTAATCTGGATTTGAACAACCCTAAACGGATCAATCTCGTTTCACACGAGAATTATTCAAAGGCCATACAGTTAAGCATCTCAACCAAACATCGAATACGTAAATAATTTATAACCAGGTTTTTACCACCAAATTAACGGTAAAAATTGTACGTATCGCTGCGATCCGCGAATCAAGTCTGAAGATTTTTGTTATTGCCAAACTGAAGAGGTGAAGAAAGAGTATTTTTGTGAGTCCGACGACTACTTATGTCTAAGTATAAAATCTGAAAACGTTAGAAAACTTGTGTCCTGGGTTTCAGTGCAACAACGGCAAATGCCTCACAAATAATGTGAGATGCAATCAGATGGATGAATGTGGTGATGAATCAGACGAAACTAACTGCATCAGTACTTTAAAATAACATAGAAAAATGCAAATCAACTGAGCATTTGTGTGGTGAGGAATGTTTTCCAAGAAACGCTCTATGTTTTCTAAATCTTAATATCAGGTGATGACTCCATCTTTGAATATAAACATCCTCAGCCATCCAAAGGCAGCCATTCTGAGAGTAATGCAAATACTAGAACATCTTCGGAATGAATGGAAATTAATCCTGATAAAAATAGATATTTATGCCTTTTCTTATATTTTATCTTCCGTGAACAGGTGTTTAATATTTTCTTCAGATTAGAATCCTAAATTTCACATCGCATGCATATATTGACTGAAGCTTATTCTGTGCTTCACATTTGTAATTAAAGAATCGATAACGGTGCAAAAAAAAGTTTAAATTCATGAGTCTTTATTTAGTTATCGACATAATTCTGGTAAATTTCTTCTATTTTCTTCGTCTATACTTTAAATATATTGAATAATTAAATTCTTAAGCGCGAAAAATTAAAAATACCTGATTTAGATTTTTTCATCAGCATCAACATGTTTTTCATAGTGCTCATGCCCACCAGTTAAAAAACTGATTTATTTCTAACTAGACCCGCATTTAATAACAGAAAAATTCTGTTCTGAATATTTTCTCTTTGTGACATAGTTTACTTGTGGATTAATGCCCTGAAATCCATATAATCGATAATAAATATATTTCTGACAGTTTAAATTTTTTAAATTTAAAACGATTTACTCTACGCCCTAAATGTTTGGAGCAAGCTCAATAGAAATAGTCCATAATATAATGGATAGTTTCTTTTATAGTTTCGCTTTTACAACCTCAAATCCAGAATCTATAATAAATGTCAATTGGAAAAGAGTTATTCCCCAAAGACTCCCATTTACGGGTATAGGAAATATACTCATTCTATGTTCCATATTCTCATGAAGAAAATTTAACTTTGTATCCATCGTATATTAATGTAATCTCAGAAATGATTCCACCTCGATGTGACCAAGAACAACATCTGATTGGTTGACTTTGTTTAGGGATGTCTTAATTCATGCAGTTTTAAACTGCACGGGAGACAATATACGAGGATCAGGCCTTATGGCTGAAATTAGTGAGGCCAAATTTGAAACAAGAAAAATTAATATTTAACGGGTTATTGATAGATGGGTATTGGTTTTGATTTGTAGTAAGATGAAAGTTGTTTTTAAGTCCTCTGTCCTGAAAACAAAATAAACTGACTTGCCCTGATTGATATAATAACCCAAAATGTCAACCCGGGTTCTTTAATAATCATTAACTGCTGGAAAGGATATTGCAAACCGACGCAAGTGGGATGAAATCATTTAACCCTCAACAATACCTATAACTTTGTTGACGGGTTTTCTTGCCCACATACAGATAAACTAGAACATTTATGGCTTCACGTCAAGAGACATCTGCCCGATCTCTATTTTATGAAGGATGGAAGTCTAATTTACCATATAAGTGATTCTCATGGTTAAAAATTCATCACCTGTCCTTCGAACGGATTTGTGATACTTCTAAAGCAGGGGGTGGGGACCATCTCCTTTAGACGGGCCGATTAACAAATTAATACATTAGTCAGATATTAATTCACAACACGTGCAATGAATAAATCGTATTTAATTTATTGTTTAAATTTAAATAAAGAGTCCAAAAACGATCTAAAGAATTTTCAGTTCTTTACTTTAATAAATACTAAAGTTAAGCAGACACGTGTAGTCGATCAAAGTTATCAACAAGAAATTCTCAAAAAAGGCTGCACGTGAATATCAATTCAATTGGAATGTATCTTGGTCTTTTTGATGTTTATGGTAGAAACTGTTTGTTCGTAAATGTATGTAGACCCAAACAGAACAAGGAGTTTCATTGCCATTTTTCTCATGTTGATAAACATACTCATTGAATGACGCATAACATTTTTCAATGACTTCAGATGGAATTTTTCTTTCAGGACAGAGTCCCATTGCAGATCAATTAGTTCTAGCTGTAGAACATCTGGTGCCTTTTCAAAATCACTTTTAAAATGTAATGACAAGATATCAAACTCAGCCCGAAGTTTTTGGAAGTCCGTAAGAAAACGAGTAAATTCATTGTCTAGAGCAGATATCATATTGGTATATTTATCAGTCGAAGTTATCTGATGGGCCACAAATTCCAGTGTTGAAATATGCGTTTTGATACTCTGAATGAGCCTGCAAGAAAACAGTTTTAGCTTCACCTTGAATGCCTTTAATGTTAAGTATATTTCAGAAGCAAAAATGGCATTCCCTTGAAGTTTTATGTTAAGCTGTTTCATATTTTCAAAGTTATCAACTTTAAACGCCAGATCTTACGGCCACTGTGATTCTCTGATTTTCGGATATTCTGTATCTATCCTTTTCATTACCAGAAGCAATAAAATTCCTCTTCTCAGGTCCCAGACCAGACACCTCTCGAAACCTTCCCCAAACTAAACCAGCGTAAGGCGGCATGCAACAGAACATCACTGTGATCCGAACCCCAATCTTCAAGATTTCTGATAAACTCTATGATTTAGACCTTTTGCCTTGATATAATTTACTATTTTCACAATTTGATTCACTCAATGTTTCATGTTAAGTACACCTTTACATAAAAGTTTCTGGTATATTATACAGTGCATATATATCAAATCCATGTTGGAAGAACTTTACAACACGGTCACTCAGTCTCTTCAGTAGACAAACTTTCATCCCTGTCAAGGAGAGAGAACCATATGTCGTAATACTGGTCATTTTCTGCCATGATAATTCGATTTTATGCAAAGCGTTATCCATTCATTTAAAATATCTTCTCCAATAGTAGTGTCTTTCGTTGATTCCATTGACAGAAATTCTTTAGTTATTTCAAAGTTTCCTGAAATTCCTCTTTTAAATATAAGCCACTGTGCAGTGTCATCGAATATGTCGTAATAATGGCCATTTTCTGCCATGATAATTCGATTTTATGCAAAGCGTTATCCATTCATTTAAAATATCTTCTCCAATAGTAGTGTCTTTCGTTGATTCCATTGACAGAAATTCTTTAGTTATTTCAAAGTTTCCTGAAATTCCTCTTTTAAATATAAGCCACTGTGCAGTGTCATCGATGTCAGAGCTTTCATATAATACTAGCGAAAAGAGCTGAGATGAAGGAACACGCATTTCCAGTTGTTAGTTCCGATCTTTATCAATTGCTTTAATTGCGGAGAGATACAATCTTCTCTATAAACTGACTTTTTCAATTTTTGTCTGTTCTCAAAAGACTTGATCTACTACATAGATCAATCACTTGTTGACATATTTACCGTATGTGAACGATTAACTGCGGTTAGATATGTTGTATGGGTCTAAAAAGCCGGCTCGAGTAGCTGTTTTCTTAAAAAATACAGCTGCTTTATAAGCTTTCTGTCCAGTTATTTTTCTCTTGTTTGTCGTTCTTCAGTTGATAAAGTACTGCCATAGTCTGTATGTTTTGTCTCATAATGGCGGCTAGTGTTGTATTCTTTCAACGTGGAAACACTTTCACTGCGCAGCAAACATGCTTCTTTCTTGTCCACCTCCGTAAAAAAAGTACTTGGACATAAAATCTTTGTTAAATATTCGACATTCGCTATCAACTTAACATTTATGAACAAAATTCATGATAAGATTCCATATCTTCTAAATTTAAACCAAAGCAACGAAGAATAACTAATAGTCGTTTTGAATTAGTGCTTAGTTTATAAACACTGAATTTGACCGATGCATTAAGAAACTATTGGGAGATTATGTCAGTATGTTGTCGCCGGCCACGTTACCATATATGTCCATTAACTATTTGCGGGCACTGTGCTGCCCATCCCTGTTCTAAAGCATGGTGCATATTTATATCAACCCCCTAGGTAAATATTTTTTTAACCATCAGATGTGATAATATTTTTATTCTTGTTGCAACTTAAATTAGTTTTGCCCACTTTTTAACTTCGAAACAAAGCAATAGTCAAAATAATTTTACGAACTTTCAGATTATTCGTTTTCTTCTATCGTTTTGTCGTTTTATCTGTGAATTTGTGAATCACTTATAAACTTTCATCTTTATATTAAGAAAATAAATCATTGGAGTTTTTAGACATTTTTTCCTATTTTAAATGAAATAAAAAGTAACCGCCTTGATTTAAAATTGACGAAACTGGTCGAGAAGCCCATTATTATGTTTCCCTCTTTGTGAATTAGGCTTCAATAAGGGTGCCAACTAGCATAAAAGAAGTAAACGTGAGCTGAAGTTTATTAATGGCCTGAGTAAAACTTTAGTAGGATGGTGTGCGATTGGAAAAATCAACGCTTAAGTTAAAGAGGAATATTTTCAGACCGTAGTCACTTGTCAATTGAAATATGGTGTATTTCCATTGATAACATCTTCAAAATTAGGTTATTAATAACGCGGGTTAAGATAATAGATATAGTTTGACGAATTTTGGTATTTTAAAATTGAGATATCAGGGATCCGCGGCATAGAAGAATCGACATGAATTATGATAATTAAATAAGACATTGGAGGGTTCCAGCTTAAAAACATCGATGGAGTAGGATTCGTAATTTAAACGAGGTGTAGATAGTAGAGATTGACTGTAAATTGTGAAGCTGGTAATACTTAGATTGAACTGGGTTTTTGAATGTCATAAACAACAACTTGTTAACATATCCATACTTTCATTAATTTCACAATTAGATGATGTTTAATGTTGTCACGGCTAAAGCAAACAATCCAATTTCTCGGATCAGCACAATTTCGACAAAAAAGGGATCATGTTTAATGGTTCTAGAGTAAAAATACAGAAATCTGTACTATCCTTAGCCCGAGACACAGCACAGCCAGGTATTGCAAGCACCCAAACGGTTTTGGTTCAGCCATTAACATTCATTGAATTCATCAACATCATACTTTGAGTTTTTCAATGGATTTTTAATTCATCGAATGGAGGACGATAATCGGGGTTTTGGTCAAATACATATCGATATTTAGACATTTTTATAAATGTATGAATTTCTCCGATAACCCAAAAACACAGATTCTGATAAAAGAAATTTCAATTGGATCACCGAGAAACGATTTAATCGTGAATACAAAAACCATCATACCTGTGTTTGGGAATCCATAAACATGTGTTGAAATATTAAAAACGTCATTAAACCAAACAGAACTGAGATTATCAAGTGGCTTGGTTTGGATGGAGATGTATTTTGAAGTGAACTACAGCAAGCAATATTGGATTTTTTGCAAACAAGACAGTCCTCCGTCCGAATGAATGTAGCAAATTAAATATACTCAGTCTATCGAAAAAATGCAAGAAAAAAAGCTGAATTGATGAATATGTGAATATTCAAAATGCATAACATCAACAAGCATTTATTATGCAGCTAAATTCACAAAACTTTACAATGTGTAAAAAGAGCCTATGGTTGTTAATTAGTTCAAAATAGGCAAAAAAATGTGGAGATATAGGAATCAAGGTTCAACAAATCTGCACCCGGTATTTAGTTGATAAGATTATTTGAATATTATTGAAACGGACAATCAAAAACATCATTTTTATTAAAAATAGCTTTTTAGTATCTGGGATGAGGTTCGCGCTTCCTGGGAGCAGATTTCAGAATATCGTCCACTCGAAGAATCATTTCCGCTGCCTCAAAAGCAGATACTAAGACTTTGTTCTTTACCTTTAGAGACTCAATGATATGTAGCATTCCCATATCACCAACCGATTCAGTTTTTATATCAATACCAAACGAATTCTTTCCGGTGGAATGAAGTGCACGCAACTGAGACACGATTTCAGAAGCGTCTAAACCCGCATTCTCGGCAATCGCGTGAGGAAGTTGCCTCAAAGCCTCACCGAATGACTGGATCGCCATCGACTCTTTGCCCGGGGTTGTCTGGGCCAATTTGTGGACTGCATCAGCCATCAGCATCTCAGAACACCCACCGCCATACACAAACCGGGGTTCTTTGACAACTGTCACAAGTACACATAATGCATCATGAAGTGCACGCTCGGCTTCATCAAGTATGTGATCGCTTGAACCACGTAAGACCACTGTACAGGCTTCACCGGCTTCGACTCCAGAAAATCTAATCATACGGTCTTCCCCGACCATGATCTCCTCTACTAGCTTGCATTTTCCTAGTTTGACAGCTTGGGGATGGAAGAAAGATGATACTATCTCTGCGCCTAACACTTTAGCCAATCGTTCAGTTCCTTCAAAGTCAGCATGCTCGATAGAAACCACACCAGCATCTGTAAAAAGTTGTTCGGGATAGTTGTAAATAAGCTGCCGATTGATAAACACGTTAATATCGTGTTTGAGTATCATACTCACTTTATCTTTCATTTTTTGTTTCTCTGCAGCCTCGATTTCTGCAACCTTTTCAGCAGATTCAACACGGACTCTGGATCCAAAGACCTTGATTTTGTCATAGTCCATAGGTGTGTTGGCTACCATGATTCTTGCTCCTTCCACCCTACGGGGTTGGTTAATACCGAACTGTTTATCAAGAATGAAGCCATCGTCAATAAAGGAATCCTTTAAACACCCTCCAGCTTTTTTAATAATATGTATCGATTCTAGGTGGTCACTACCATGTAAACGCAAAACCGCCTTAACTGCTAGATCGCAAAAATGTTCACGCTCTTGGTCAAGTATTTTTGATGATAAAGTAACCTTAGTTAAGTCTTTCAGTTTTGAGATCACTTCGGGAGATTCGTTGAGTTGTATTTTGAACGCGCTCTTTTCAAGCGCCTCCTCGGCAACATGGAGAGCTTTCTGGTAACCAGAAATTATGGTTTGTGGGTGGATACCAGAGTTGACCAGTTTCTCGGCCTCTCTTAATAATTCTGATGCAAACACGACAACGCTTGTCGTTCCGTCACCCACCTCATCGTCTTGTACCTTGGCAACATTGACCAAAACCTTGGCAGCAGGATTGTCAACGCCGATCGATTTCATAATGGTAGCACCGTCGTTAGTGACAGAGAACCCTGAGTTGTGACCATGACTTGCTCTCAGTAATATTTTGTCCATTCCTTTTGGTCCTAAAGTGGTCTTTAGCATGTCTCCGATTGTAATGGCGCCCACAAAAATGCTCAATCTGGCATTCTCTCCCTTTTCTTCTTGGGCATATGTTTTCAAGATCCTTTTATCAGCAAGCGACATGTTCGATTTCTGAGCCTGCGCCACAGCTTAATTGATTCGGGCCACCTAAATCGCGACTGTAAGCATAAATTATTTCTCTTATATGACTTAGGATATCTGTCAGAGACAGTTTGGTTTGTAAACTCAAAACATCAAACCTAAGGTGGATTGATGAATTTATGAATCTAACCCATCCAAATATGTGCCTCTTAATTTTCCAGTCCATCAACAATCCATCGATTATATTTAATTTTATGTCAATGAATTCACCCAATTCAGGGAAGCTAAAGGTTGGCGCCAATATGAACTCACACGAAAGACTGGTAAAAAATATGTAATTTTTTAAAAATTTCCCTCAAAGATAGCAAAAACAAATAACAATTAAATATATTAGCTCCATATATTTAAAAATTATGGTTGTAAAAAGCACTGTTGGTCGAATATGCCTATAATTTAATATAAGTTGGTACGCGGTTCACCTCACTTACCGTGGACTTAAGGCTTCGCTACTAGTTGTTTATGTGCTTTTCCTGCTCGAGTTAAGCTGACTCTGTGGAGGTAATCTCTTTGACGGATATATCATTTTCAGACATTAGTGAATTCTTCAGATAAAAACCTGAAAACCATTCGGTGCCTATGAAACGTAACCCAGCTCTGGTGAAAGGTCAAGAAGCAGAAGGGATGTTAAAATGATGAAGAGGGCCTACCTGAATATACTGTGTATTGTGACCAAAACTGGTATTTTTTGTTGAAGAAGAAGATGAGATATGAGTAGACGACTCTCTCAGATGTTAGGTAAAGGGAGAATTTTGGAAATTAAATTTTAAACATTTACCCTCTACAAACAACCCATCTGGCAATGTAAGAACATTTAAAATAGCTTAATATTTAAAGTTTTGTTGGTTCAAATTACTCGTCCGTCCTTTTTTTCAGTCGCCGCTTCTTCAATTGGCTTTTCTTCAATTGTCTTTTCTTCAACTACAGGTTTCTCCTGGTTCTCATTGTATGGAGGGGGGTCGTTTTTAAAGGCTTCTGAATATTTTGGGGGTTCACAGATATTCGCACTAAATAAGTTTGATTTGGGGATATATTTTGTCATTAGCAAGAAATCAGGTTCATTGAACATAAAGCTGTCCATGGTTTGTACCCTTCTCTTCCTGAACATTAGGTAAATAAAGATCATAATCAAGATCAGAACAAGGAGACAGTTTATATCTACTGCGATTTTTTTTACTCCAAATTCTATGTTACATTCTGTGCTTACGTGTGCAAAGCTGGCAACATCCAGAGCTGTTTTTGGCTGAACATTCCAAAAGCTTGCAGTTCACTCGATAGCAGTTAGGAGAGGTGGATGTGCTGTTATCTTGCAGGCAAAAACAAGGAGCACAGAGAGGAGTGTATTTCACAAACACTGCTTCCCATTCTGGAACACAAACGTCGCGTTCATTCAAGCATCCAGTAAAGACTTTGAGACTGTCCGGAAATTTGCACTGGTTTAGCCAGTTATTGTTGAGGGGTTCGACTGCCATTTCCAACTCCTAATAAGATTATCACAAGATATGATCCGACGCCAATTATTACCAGTTCAATCACCATACTTTCATTTTATTTTCAGATTATAAGAAATATTATCCAAACATGACACTCCTACCATTCAAACATCTTATTCCCTAACACTCAACCTTCCCCATTCATGATCAGATCTTATCTTCTGACTCACGAGATCTTACCATCTCAAACTTGCAGAGAGCAGAACAGGTTATCACAAAGACCACATCGAAGCCCTCGTACCTATAGTCATTCTGCGATCCTGGTAACCTATCTCCAGAGCTAAGAATTCGATTTTCATGGACCTAGCCAGTACAATAACAAGGTTATTCCTGCACTTTATAATTTTTTCGTTGCCAGAAACATTTTTGTACTGAAGTAAGAGGAAACTGCCAGGGTTTGCGTCCATTATGGCACAGTAATGTCAACATGCAAAAGGGTACAAAATTCCAACGGTGTTTGATCGCTTGTTTTATGTACATAACAGACAGCTCTTTGACGCGGAAATAGAACCACAAGCAGCTTGATCTAAATTCATGTGACTGAACAGCTGGTACTAATCAACGAATATGAACTGCAGGAGTATGTAATATTTTACATTATTCTCATGTGAATGCCTCTATTATGGCTTGGAACCACAGCGAGGAGCACCATGAATCTGACCTAAACTACTATATAAACTTTGTTAGAAATTTTTTTCTGAAACATTCAATGTGATACACCATCTTCGCAATTTTCTGAGGATTCACAGTGGAACCAAAGAAATATATCGACACATTTGATGGTATTTTTCTCTAAACGTTGCTCAGAATACTTAAAGACTAAGGCACTTAAAGCGAAAATTTTCCGCCCATCACCATCAGAGATGAATATTTTCTCACCGTCTGTAAACAATGCTAAGCTCATTCAGTTTGTCTTTAATAAAAAGCATAGCGCGTGCTCACAACCGCAAAAACTTATTATCAACAAATATGGATAATTGTGTTTCTTGCCAAAAATATAAAGTGTTTAGAAACTGTATTGGCTAGTTCTCAAACTAGTTTTAATTACTTTAAAAATATGAGATCTCGATATATAATTTGTTTCTGATCGCTAAATTCTTCTGTTTGGCCTGGGCTTGCAAGTGTGGTTCGATATCAACCATAATTTGTCAATTAATTGATTTTCTTTCTTGCGGGAAGAATTCAATCATGGAAAATATCCTATCATGTTGAATAATGAGGCGAAGCCTCAACCAGCATACTTAATTGTTGGGAATATCTCAGGTTAAGTTTATGGGTAGCTCCAGGTTATTTATTCTGATTGTGAGGATGGGTCAACTTGTAATGGATTTTGTGACGGCCATTCAGCCATTCACCTGTGCGTACTACCGGGTTTTGAGATCGATCGCACCTGTTTTTTTTAAGCTGATATCAAATGATAGTTTACTTCAATAAAGGTATTGAATGTATTAACCAAGATGAGGATGGTAAAATTATCATACAGGATAATTAGTTTGGCGAACGTTTTTTTTGACTGTGAAGCGAATGGCAATAGAATTTAATTAGTTGAAATATTGTTAATGTTTATTTTTTCAGAAACAGGAATCACGCGTTGTGGTTACTTGATATTCGCTTATTTATAATTACTTCAAAGGAATAAATTCAAACTATTTTACAAGCCAAATAGATTTTTTGTTTCATTATTTCTAAATTTCGCCATCTTTTGAGTATGCAGGCAAGCTTACAAGCATTTAACATTATTACATTCTTTTGCAATTCACTCAACAGTCAAAAAAACACTCGCCAAAC
>JWZT01003622.1:157177-167667 GCA_000827895.1 Thelohanellus kitauei
TCGTCGATGGTAGATTAGGTGTGTCCCCCGTTTAGTTAAACAATGCCTTAAACTCGTGGTTTTCGATGACGAAATAGACTTATATGTCCCCGTCATTTACTGCCTTGTTCAAAACAAGAATGAGTGGACATATTGGCATTTTTTTCATTTCATAATTGTTGCAACAAATATGAAATTCAACCCAGCAGGCATCGTCGCCGATTTCGAAAGGGGTTTAATGAATTCAATCAGAGATCAATTCCCAAATACAAATATCTGGGGCTGTTTTTTTCATTTTAAACAAGCCCTATATAGAAAAATGATGAAAATTCACATTCCACCCGAAGGAATTCATAACGTTCTCAACAGTATTATCAACGAAGTCTTATGCGTTCACCCAGACAATATCCCAGAGATTCTTCAAAAAATACGAGTATTTTTATCGTAGAACATCGAGTGAAACTAAGTGGGAAAGTTTTCTTGCATATTTCAACAATGTATAGATGAAGAAATATCCGATAGAAACCTGGAAAAACTTTAACCAGTTGAATAATTAATCAAATAATACTTTTAGAACTTATAATGCTCTTGAGCGCTTTAATAGAGAGTTGAATGAACGCTTTACCAATCCGCATCCTAACTTATACTGCTTTATCAAAATAATGAAAGAAATCTCGATAAAAAAATGATTGAAATCGAAAGCATCAAAGACGGCTCCTCAAGAAGACCTCAAAGGAAATATCAATAAATATATTAATTTGTCATTTAAAGAGTCATAAATAATCTTTTTTTCTAGTTTTTTTTTGTAATCTGGTTCGAATTATATTTTCGGTTTATCGATCACGCATTTGAGCGCAAATTATAAATTCTCTAATAAATTTTAGATTAGCAATAGTTTTAACACTCTGGAATTTTAAAAATAGAATACATTGGCTATTTTTGATAACATTATCTGAAAGAAATTATTAAATTGTTAATTGGCAACAATATAAAGCATAAACGCACATGCTTATTCCAAAAATTTTGCCGGTCCGTTTTAAGGGTCTGGGTCCAATCACGGGTTACATTTTCATTCTTTCGTGTATGTCTTCTAATTAACTTTCAAGATTTGAAGATTATCAAGAGTAACTCTCCAGAAGGACATGTGAACATTAAAAAGTAGCAATTGATTTTCAATCTAAATTCATGAAAAACATCTATTCCAAATGGGTGCTATTTAACCATGTGAATTAGCTTTACAAAGTTCATAAATCAATTTTGATATCAAAATTCTAGAACTGACCTAAATGGAACGTAACGATGACACGAATGTCTAAAAAAATGCGACTCCAATTTTCGTTGTCAACAAAAAAAACGAGATAGCTGTCATTGAGATTATCCAACCCAAAAAATATTGTATGGATTGTGGGATCATCGAAACCTGAGCATAAATAAATAAAACTTCACTAATTTTTTTTTCGAATTACTTGAATACCAGTTAACATTAACTGCTATGAATTTCAGTACTGTGCCTATTTTGAGTATTGATAATTCGAATGGTTGATTAGGTAAATATCTTAAAAAATCATTCCAAGTCTAATCATAGAGATCACCCATATCGATTATTGAGATTACTGTTGAAAACCTCAGTGATATCTAAGAACAGTTTTCCAAAGTTTATTGTCCTAAAAACGGTCAATAACTTGATAAAATTTTCAAACGCAATAAGAATCGCCTAAACATATAGTCGTTGACGTATTTTATCAATAATTTCGATTTATTGAGTGTGTTAATCATCATGATAGTAGGTTCCTGAAACAATCATGGTTTCTTTATCTTTCTGGTGGTAAATGTTAGTGTTGGCTCTATTTTTTATATTAACTGTTCATGAATCTCATAGTCGAGAGATCAAGGTTCAAAATAATCAAAATCATTGGAATCTTGAAAACGATCATTGTCCAGGTCAGTCCACCAAACTCGATAAAAAAGTTACCAGTGTCTTTTTGGCGCCAATCAAGTTACTTCTTACTAATCAGATCAACTAAGCGTGGTCTATACAGAAATTTAACCGTAAAAAGAGTTCACGCAAAATGGAAAACGTTTCCCATCTCCAATTGTAGCTCCCAGGATGGTATTTCTTTCAATCACAGATATCTGGAAACGAATAGATAACAATTATTGCAAGGCGATATGTGTCTGGAACTCCTTCACGACTATAGACAAGAGATTGCTGAAATTTTTAAAGACAAACGGGCCATTAGAACAAAAATTAGAAAAATATGAACCTGAAAATGGGCATACAAAGAATCAAACAGTTAGATACACATGGCAGTGCTTCGGTGAGTTAAAATCTAATTGAATAGTTTCAGGAAAATCCAAAAATGACATTGCGAAACGATCAGCTGAAGGTTTTGAGAGTCCAAAGAAATTTTGCGCAGTCAAGATCTATGTCGATGATGTTTTTATTTAGCTCACATCCAAATATGTGAAAACCTTTCAAGACAGGCGCCGATGCTTGACCTCAACTTTGGCAATGTTTGATTGGATCAACGAAGTTATCCAGGATTATCGAAGTTTTGGTCTCGATTTTGGTAAGTTTTAAATATTTTTATACCTGAATGCAGCCTTTCTTATTATGTTCACGCCTTGACGTTTTCAAAAGTTTAAATAATCCATAATCCATTAGTAATGGCAATAAAACACCAGTTTTTATTATTTCTCATACCGCACCCGATCTGAGTTTATTGCTTGACAAAAAATATACAACAATTTTGATAGCATGAAATGACGCATCTTCTCGTGTATAAGCTCCAAGATGTTTGATATTAACAGATCAACGATCTCCAAAATGAACCGTGTTCAGATGATAAGTCAGTCCCCCTCCATTGTAGGATTATTCAATTCAAATAATTCCGAGATTTTAAGAACGATTCACATGGCATCCAGAATTTTTTAATTGATCCCTTTGGCTGGTCACAGCGGAGTGTTAAAATCTTATCATCTTATTTTTGATTCTACAAACTACAAGCCTGACAATTTTTGCTCTTATAATAATTACACATCATTTCCTCCCCTGGTTATTTTTAAGTCAATCCAGCGTCTTCATTTAGTGATCCTGCGTGGCAAAAATGTCAATACATGAACGAAATGTACAGGACCATAAGTAAGGGATCGTCCCTAATTTTGATTCCAAGAAATTTGTTCCAAAACCAACCACAAGACCATTACAATTTATTCACTATTCGACTACCAGTACAGTGTTTTTCTTTCAAACTGGGATGTGTTAGATTCAATTTGGAAGACGAAAACTTTTTAATCAAAACTTTTTAAATTAACAAGTAAAATAAAGTACAGATTGTCCCCTTCAAATTGGGTGGGGGAAGGGTTCTATTATATTTGATGTTTAGTATTACGAATTTTCCATAATTTCAGACCGGTGCATCTGGTTTTGAATCTTGTTAACCCACATTTTTTGGCATGCAAAATAAATTTTAAAAACTTATAGTATTTAAAAGGCTTCTATGTGTATTGGTGAATTTTAAAATATCGGTTTTTTCGAAAGTTACAGATTCCCCTCAGTATACAGTGACTGCAATTGATTTCGAATTTTGACAGAAGCTCAGTTTTATTTTCCTGGTGATAGGATCTAGCGTGGCATTTCTAATGATTTAAATTATTTTTGACGAGGTTCAAAAAAGAGAATTTGATGGAAGAAAGAATTTTATAGTCTGTCAAAGTTATTCTTTCTCGTATTGCAGGACTTTTATGCAATTTCATATTAGATCCTTTCGACCAGAAATTGAAACAGCGCTGTTGCACCCAATCAACGCACTGATTGAATTGATTACACCAAACAACTTCATGAACATCTACAATCACACAAAATCCTATGTTTCAAGGTGTATAACAGAAAATTACATCACGGACTAATTTTAATTTACCAAAGTTTACCGTCTTTTGTTCCAAATTTAATTAATGAACAAGAAAAACACTCCATTTCTGCCAAAATTCTAAATAAATGACGAGGTCTTACATACTTAAGAGAGTGTAATTTTCGAAAAAACAGATATTTTAAAATTCAGCGAAAAATATAACAGCCACTTCCGTATGCTATGCTTTTAAAATTTATTTTCAGTGTCAACAAATGTTAGTTAACATAACTCAAAACCAAATCAACTGGATTGTAATTTACGAAAAATTGGTTAGAGTGAACACCAAATATAAATCAACCCCCCCCCACAATTTGTAGGAAACTCCCTATATTCTATTTTACTTGTTAATTAAAAAAATCATCTCCCAAATTGAATAAAAAACATTAAACTTGAAGGAAATGCCCTGGAATTAAACCGATACCAACTTCACATGTTTCCTGAACAATTTGATAAGCAACAGCCGGGTGAGGAAATCCGATACGATTTACTAGTCGAGATGCACCAAAGAATATTACACAAAAACGTTTTTGTCATTTATCTCTAACATTTGAATACGTTGCACGAGAATAAGTCACTATAAAATGTGAGGTGTCTTCAAGAAAACACTAAAAATATCAAGTATATTCAACTTGTAACGGTCTGAATCTTTTATACCAGGCGTTAAAGAAATATGTAAAAGAGAGTTGTGAAAATATCACATAAGCCACATTGATAGATTCCGCATAAATGGGAATCAAATCGATGAAAAGAACATTCTAAAATTTAGTTTATGACAAATATTTTTCATTTCGCATTTAGTTAAAAGTCCAAAACAATATACAAAATTCAAATTAATCTTTAAGTTTGATAAAAAACAATATCTTTGAATCAAATGAATATTCTCTGTTTGGTTTTAAGATATTTAATGAGTAATTCTCCTTCGAATCAACCATTCATAATTTTAATCGATAGAATGTAGAGGATCGGTGAAATATATTTTTCTTGATCAAAAATTGACATTTAGAATTGTCCTTATACATTTCAAAAATCACTTTTCTGAACCAGACCGAAGAATCTATTTTTCACCACACAAAAAATATCAACGATCATCTCAAAATTTTGAATAAATTCAACGTTTTGGATGGTCACAGGCGGTGCTTCTCTGTCCTTTTTACCGCCTTTGACTACGGTCCTACTCTTGGACTCGCCAATGTAGGGACTGCTTGTAACTTTTTTTTTGATAGTTAACGGAATATGTCAAGGTGAATGCGGGATCATTTTGACACGACACAAACCTCAATTATCTATCGTAGCAATCCAGCAAGTGTTACTTCATGAAGTCTTTCATTTACTGGGAGCAAAAGTAAAACAATTGACCAGTAGCACGATGATGACGAGGTATGTGAGACACTTTGCAATCGACAATTGAAGAACGATTGTATAGGTGATTTTTTAAGTGGCCACTATCTTATGATGCCTGGCGTCCCTTATTTTACGGGTAAAAATATCAATAGGCTCTCAAGTTGTTCGCTAAAGCAAATTAGAGAACTTTTTATTCACAAAACGGACTTAAGTTGCTTAACTGGTGCATGTTTTATTATACAGATCAACTAGAATCTTTTTGCGGCGACAAAGTATTGAATATAGGAGAAGAATGCGATGCTGGTGTGTTTGGTGATAAGTGCTGCACATCGGATTGCAAACTTACATCCAAATCAGTTTGTAGGTAAACGATAATTTTAAGCAGCCCAAAAAATGGGCTGTGTTGTCTCAAGAATTGTCAGTTGGCTGAAAAAGGGACAACTTGTATTTCCGGTGATGACATTGAAGAATCCGAGTGCGAGTATTTTCAAGTTTAAAAAAGCGGAATTTCAGTTATATGTAAAAAGAAAGCAGAAATTTTCACAAATTCCAAGCTCAACCCTATCCATATGGTCAGCGATGGCGATCGTCTAGTTTCTAAACTCCAGCACTGCCCTAAGGCGAGCTGCGAGCTCCAAAACCGGATTCCCTGTAATTATTCTCGACCAGAACATCAATGTTGGATTACATGTATTGACTCAAATGACAATTGCGTTCCTTTATTACATGAGTCTAAAAGGGTTCCTAAACCAATTGGTAAAGTTTCAACAAAACAGGTTATCCATGTCGATCCCAAACGGGTGTTTGTTCTGAGTCCGGCAAGTGTCTGCGTTTCAAGAAAAAGACACAAATTTATAAGGTATTGGCCATAAATATCTTAGGATTTAAAGTTGAGCAGTGTGTTGCTGAATATAAATGAAACAATCACTTTGGTTTCTTCAGTTATTGGTTTTTCTAGTATGAATTCGATATTTAATAGTATTGTTGTTGTTCCTCAAAAAGAACACCAACCATGTATAAAATACAACTTCAGAAGATCTATCATATTAATTATATCTTAACAATCGTAAGTTCTGTTATCGACAAAATTGTTCGTAATGTCACTTTTCATCAGACCCACGTGCCAACATTGTTATTAAAATACCACCAATACCTGTCATTTTGACCCCTATAATGATATATTGATCATTTTATTTAATTCCAAATTTAAATACCAAATTGAATTTGTTTTATGTGGGGTTGTGGCCATACAGTTCACCATTTAGAATCTGACAGAAACTTAAATATTCTCTTGTTCACAATGATAAAGCTAAGACACAAGAAAATTCATTTGGTTCACATATTAAACATAGATGAATGGTACATTAAAAATCACCAGTTATTTACGAGTCGGCTAGATACTGTATAACAGTTCAACTTGGTGTTTGATTATATATCAAAGCATCGGTTGATAGGTGCAAAGACCAGACAATTGTTTAACTACAAATCACAATAACTATCTAAAGGATTAGTAGTTAGTTTTTAGCTGGGTTCCAACGTCAACGATAAACTCATTAATTGGTCTTCTGAAAGAGGAGAATGATTATATAAGTCGAAAACAGCCTAACGTCAGCACAAATATATGAATAAGATCAAAGGAAATAACTTACGATATCGATTTCTGGTTTGGTAGGTTTTGGATCATAGTTCATTGATTTTGAAATCGATCTCAGAACACGAGACATCTGATGAGTTATATGAATACCGATCGCATGTGTCGCAGTTCAACATAGTTTTCATTTTGAAACAGTTTTCCAAACTCGTCGATGTACATAAATTCGGAGAGGTACGACCCAAGATATGGTAACGATTTTTCTTTCCTAGGATTAAACCGACTATTACTGGTATTCGGCTCGTAAATTTGAGTAGTTTCCATTTGGGCTGCAAAGTTTTGCAATTTTTGTTTTTATTTCTTTGTGCTAAATTAATTAACTGAAGCAAAAATATCCGAAAATAAAAATCGATAAAATATTGATGATATTAGAGTGAAACCTAAAAACTGCCAATGTGATAGAATCTTAAAAAATACAAGATTTGGGTTATTATTTAACGATCCCCACTCTTGGAAAGAATTTCAAAGATAGGACTTTCGTTTGACTTAATCGCCTTGAAACAGATTACACTACAGATGTCATCATTCGTTTCTCTGTTGTCGAATTCTGTAAGTCAACTAAGCCATCGTTTTTTAATATAATACAGTGGAATGTGTTCTGTATGATTTATATATGAAAAATGTGACTGTTTTTAGATATTTATTCAGATTAAATCAGTCAAAGAGTGAGTCTTTAGACTCTCATAGTCTCAGATAATGAATAAAGAAATTTTTAGCAGCTTTTCCGCAAGGTTTGGACTACATATTCCTATCTAATGAACTTAATTCGATTTTACTCCAGCAGTTTCACACCTATATGGATAGCATTTTCCGACAAGCAACTATTCAAGAGATGTCGACCCAATCAAAAATATTGATTTATGTCGATAAAAAAAGTATATATTTTTATGTAGAATGATAGTTTGAGTGTTCCACAATTGAACAAGGACTCTCTCTGCCTAGCTGACCAACAATAACTTAAAACATATTCATATTTTCACGTTTCGAATGATGAATCTGTATTGAGCAGTTAATTTTCCAATTACGAAAACAGTATTCATCTCAACAGGTTTTATCTGATTTAATGGGATAGTTATATCACAGAGTGTTATGAAGATCTGACTATTTTTAAAAGGGATTTGTATTAAACTCTTGTCGGTTCGGTCTCCTGCAAACCATTCATATTTCAAATATTGATTTAGATAGGTTCTAGCTCAAAGTGATGATTCGTGTGGAATCTATTTATGTGGATAGTAAAAATAGAGGGTAGATAATGCCAGCTTTTCATAAATTCCATCATACTCGAGGAAGATTATTTATGGAATCGGAACCAAATTACACATAGATCTAGAATAAACCATGCAAAATCTGCTGATATATATATTCATACTTGGCTAACAAATCGAAAAAAATATAAAGTTACGTTATTTATGGAAATATAGCTTTAGAGTAATTGCATGTAGGCTAGAAAATCATTTGAGAACCCATTTTTCTTAATTCTTTATGGTTAAGATAACAAACTGAAATTTTTAAGTTATTTTTTTCGCAGATGGTACGGGTTATAAACATATTTTGCCACACTACAAATTGAGCTTCAAGAACGTCAGACTGAGTTTCCCAAACTGTTACACCGAACAATGTCCCTTGGTCGTATTATGTGTGACTACACTGAAAAATGCTCGGACCTTGCCCAAACCGAGAAAAAGTTAAGCCTCTGCTCAGTACAGATGCGGTTCCTGATACGAGTTAGCTCTTTTGATTTGAAATTACATGGTTTTAAAAGATCAGCACAACCATGATTACAGACAAAGGATCACCATATATATGCTCTTATCCTCTAGATTTACTGATGGAACATTATATATTGTCACAAATTTCCAAATATCCATAGGAATATGTAAAAAAGGTGGGGTTATTTGATGAATTTAGCTTAAAATGTTGAAAATGTGGTAATTTAACAATCTTAAAATGACCGATTAAAACAAATAAATACTAAATGTTTTTTAAGTGCCATAACATCAATACTAGCTAAATAGATGATAAAAATGAACAAAATATATGTTTGATGAATGATGGATTGTTTGATTAACAAAGAGGTCTGTTAGTGGCTGGTAAATAGAAATAGAGCTTAGAAATAATATGAAGAATCACATCACTAATTATTAGTTCAAAACAGATATTGTAGCTACCAAAAACAGTTTAAAATCATTCCTCGTGATGTGTATTCAGAAATAACCAGATTTGAAGGTATACTAAGTTAGAATGAAAATTGAGTTAATTTTCATCATTTTATCATTAAAGCGGTCTCTAGTGGTAATAAAATTCAGAATTATGAACGGTAGCTAAACGGCGCCGGTACACATGTCGGTTAAATGTGTGTCTTTTACAAATGATACGATCGTGATCAAGAGACAATGCTAACCATATTGGTATTGGATGACGGTTACATTTCATTGAGTCAAATAATGCAAAAAGGAAACCAAATAAAGTTATTCCAAGTTCTTTAAAATTATATTTGATTTATCCCGGGATTTGACATGTATCAGATAATTAACTAAATTGAAAAGTAAAAAAATTGACTGCCCGTAAACTCGCATTTATATTTCCAGGTATAAAATATCTTCTGAAAGATTCACCTGGTTAAATTAAACGAGAAAATGTTCTAGGATTGAAAAAGATGAGTTTCAGAGTTATACTGAACGAGGTTATCATAAACATGTAATTAGATATGATTAAAGATAATCGTTAAATATTTACCTTTTTGGAAACCTTATCCCAGGTTTTTTTCAATCTATAAATGCAGTTCGCAGCAAAAGCCGTGTGAATCATGAGCATAACGTTGTAGTTTCGGAGTGTAGAAAGATGGTTAGCTACCTCGAGCCAATATTCGATTATGCTCGCTCGTTTTATAAGTTTTTCAAAATATAGAATTGAAGTTTGGATTAGTATCGTAGTTTTGTTGAAATTATCAATTATTTTCATGATGGAGGGAGCCAATTCATGAGAAGTTTTTTTGTTCCAACTTTTAGATAAAAACTCCCTAAAAATTCAAAATCATCATCAACCTTATATTCAAATTATGATGCAGCATGGTAGATAGTTTAGTTAGCTCCATGGCCATGGACTTGGAATCGAGACTATCGAACGAGAAATCCGTTAACGACCCTTCTTTGGCGTCGTAAAAATATGGTTCATTTACCTGGAATCATAATAAACTTACGTTAAATTCTGTCAATTCTATCTCTCTCATTTTATGTTCTAATTGGTTGTTTTTTATGATTCTATTATTTAAAAAATTACTCGAAAATATGGTTAGCCCTATCCTTTATAATTTGACTAGAATTTTTCTCTCCGTCTTGAATGATTTTATCGAGAAAATAAATCAAATAATATTTCAGTTGAGAATTCACAACAAAATCCTAGGTTTATATCAATTATACAATAAAATATTTTGATGTCCAGAATGTTAGTATTTTCAAAACCCGAAGCTTTTTCGTTTTTGGGTATTTAAACTTTGATTCAGTAGAGTTTTCACTCTCACTTTGTGAATTTGAGGCTATTGAAAGTCTTGAGTCGGTTGATGATAATCTGGACCGTCCAAATATATCGTTTTCAAGAGAAGAGTCTCC
>JWZT01003622.1:209147-273214 GCA_000827895.1 Thelohanellus kitauei
ACTGAGGCGAGTAAACAGGTAAAAAATGTATTTCATGTCCCAGATGTTCCCCTTGTGATCTCACAGGTTCGGCGTTATGAAATCAACGGAACTATTGTTCTCTAAAATGATACAAATAGTAAAGTCCATGAATCAGAATATTTCATCCGAACTTTTGAATCTAATAAATGCAGCAGCAACCGAAACATCACAAACAGACTGCTAAGGGTGGGTTCGAGAGTTGAATGGATACATGCCAAGATTCATTCAAAGATGGAATCTAGAATAAAAGCATTGATTATCATTAATTTAAAAAACTATTATTTTAATACATCGACCGAATTCATCTTACCCGACGTCCATATTAAACTTCAACATGTGAGAATCATGTGGAGACGAAATAGTATTTTTGTACACTATTCTCCACGGCTAAATGAAAGAGGGCTGTTTTTTCGAAAAGGAAGACCATATACAAAGCCTGCTTTTGTTATTTGTCATGCCAACTTTTGCAGTCATCTATTGCCACAACATAAAGGCAAATATCGCAAACAAGTTTCAATCGATGGATCCGAGAATAAACACATTTTGCTTCCCGAGCGTTACAGAAAGAACGTGTTTATTTAATTAAAATAGTTTTTGAAACCCGATGCCTCTTTTTTGAAACCATTTTTTTAATTTAAAAAAATCGGCCTTTTAATTGAGTCAATAGGTACATTTGCTCGGGAAATAGTGTAAAAGATATTCTATTTTATACCAAACTCAACGGAGTAACTGTAAGACAATATTTCCTGACGATGTAATCCGAACTGTGTTTGATCATCAAACGCTTTGGAGTTAAGAAAACTAGTTTTTTATTTAAAGCTATATCCACAATTAATATGAACCATTATGCAGAAGGATTCGAGAGAAATCGTATCAAATGTACACATCAATTCATATCGAACTTACGAATCACTCAGCTAGCGAACTTGTGATTAGAACTGCCACGCAGATTTTTACACCATATGAGTACCAATATGATCTTCAAAACAATAAATAAAATCAAAAACTTAATCAAACTGAGTTGTATGTTAAAATATGTAAAACTGTTTAAACACCAAGAAATTCATATGGAATCACTTCTGATTAAGTTCGAAAAATACATTTGAATTTATCTCAAACGGGACCAGGAAATTTGTTCAGTTAGCATTGGACTTAAATTTTGAATTTCAAACATGTTTGATGCATATTTTTTGAATTAATAAACCTTTAATCGAAGCCAAACTTTTGAATCATTTTTTGCAGAAAACAAATCGCTCAGTGTTAAGGTTTGTTTATGTTCCACACTATATCCAAGTTATTTGCAAACAGATTTTTCAAAACTATCAATGGAGGTATAAATGAGCCCTTTTACTTCTCGCGACTTCTATCGTTTATCCAAATGCAAAGTTATCAGGACTATCCAAAACTTGAATATCCATATGTTGTTAAAAAATGACGATCTTTTTCCCTTGAATATCTTATAAACCTGAAATTAAATTCCGTGGCAAGAAACCCTGAAACGTGAACAAGAACAAAGCTAATCTTTTGGTTCCGAATACGGATTTATCGGTTTCTAATTGATCTTAAATTGACGAATTCAGCTCGCAAAATGATCTCTGTCAAGCCATCACAAAATATTTTGGTATGGTCTACGTGGCGATGATTAAATAATGAATAAAAGGGATTGTGTCATCTTTAAACTGCACAAATAATCTACTCTTATCTACCATTAGAACCTGTTGTCCAAGGAATTTTTATCATAGGTTGAACAAGTAGGGTGAAACGTATAGAGTCAATCCAAATCTTGATTCACCTGCTTAATTTATACGCATTCGAAGAAATAAACCGATTGCAAGGATTCATAGCAGGTTTAAATGATAACACAAGAAAAATTAGATCATTTAAAGACAAGAGTAAAACATGCGAATTTTAAAGCTGCACCCTCTGAGACATTATAACCCCTTGAATCGTGTCATTGAATAAGTGGTAATTAAGGGGATAAACATGATTTCATAAAGATAAGCGTAGCATCAGTGATATTAGTCGAAGATATTTAAAGCTATTTTCAAGTTCCCTAAGCAAAAATTGCTAAGAACTGGTAAAACGATTAATCAAACTTATATATAAGAAATCATCTCATATCCTGGCTTAAGGAGTAATAATGCAATAAATACTAATAGGGGAGCGACAAAGTAAAGGCTAAGTGCAGGACACTAAATTACTAGAATATGAAAGATCCGGTAACTCGCAGATAACGTATACATCAGAGCTGAAAAAGTATAATAAATCGATTAAGGTTTACTCTAAGTCTATGCAACCTTCGGAACCGAAGATGTTTCTCGGGTCGCCACGACACTGGACGCCAAGATGTTAGATTAAAAGAGGTTTAATTGCCGTGTGATTTTGAGAATGGGCAAAAGAACTCTATGTTTGTCAATCGGTTGAGAATCGTGACAGGCTTGACCTAAGAGCTTGTTGTATGCCAAAAATATAATTGATACTCTCATTCATTGAAAACAGTGTTAGGTATACTTCGAAGTAGTAAGAATGTAATTTTATCAATTGATGCGATCATCATAGGGTGTGAAGGGGGTGAAAATGTGGCTAGAGGTCAACCCTTCAAAGCATTTCTTGTGTGAAAAGATAAATTAAAGTGCGTTTTTAATATGCTTTTTATGTGAAGGGGGTTATGAGTTATTTTTAGTTATGAATAGATTGTATCGTCCCCTGAGATTAATGATGGAACCCGAATTTCAGGTGGCATTATTTTCTATTAACATGTTAAAATAAACGGAACTGGTATCATCAGTTTTAAGCCTTTATTCGTTATAAAGACAAGGTTTTTGAGGATCTGTCATCTGAGTATTCGTTTCGAAATTCTGGAGATAAATAGTGCTTTAAGGGGTTAGGGATTAGATCTTTTTAAGATTGATCGCTACGTTTCAGCGAACTTTAATCCAAAAAATAATTAATTTAGCGTCATCCCCATCAGTAAACAATTAGTATTAGTTCGGTTTCCCACTCATGACCAACAAAAATTGGATCGAAAAAGAAGCTCCAGAGACGTTCAAAAAATGGAAAGATAAAATGCTACAAAAGATCACCAAGAATCCTGGAACCAAACCTATCAACATGGACGTGTCCCAGAAATACTGGGTGGCCAAAACCTACGTAGTGTCCCGAAAGAAACTTAACGAATTCCAAGTTGACAAAGGAACCGATACTCTTCCACATAAAGTCATTCGTTTTAACACCTAGGAGTTACAGGATTTTAGAGTCTCGTGTGTCAAAATCAAAGACACGATGGATCGTTTGAGAAAGTTTATTGATGGTAAATTTATTAATCATCAGAAATTTGTGAATCAGATTGTAAACTGAGTGAATTTTTAACAAACTCTGAAGTCGATTGTGATACACATTCATATGTTATAATGATCCAAATTTCACGAGTTGTCAAATCTTGCCAAGGCTCTAGGTATTTACATGAACTGTCCCTTAAAAAGTTTCCAGGCACTATAAATCTACTTCCATCTATCATTCTCGTAAATATTGCCAAAATTATGGGTCAGACAACAACTTCATGTTAAACTTTGATATCAAAATCTTGGTGAGGCAATGCTGCATTTCTATGCTTAAAACAATGTTTCCTGGTAGCTCTATCTGCTTTAAAGATGCTACTAAAAGACCAGCTAACATATCCAATAGTTGTCCATCATCAACTGACATGTATCTAGATAGCTCCACATGTCTGATAATAATCCATCAACCTGGCATATGATTGTTATGGCAATTATTGTTTAAAGGTTTCAGCATTTAAAGGAAATCGATATAATATTTGAATAAAATTCCCAAAATATGGGTTTTAAATACCTACGAATATGGTGGAGGATCATCGTTTCCAGAAATTGAATACCCTTCCTTCCTGCGTAATTCATTATTTTGACCATTTAAACTGTCTTACAGGCCGGAAATCTGTTTCCATTACAGCTATTCATATGGCCCTTAACTCACCTCAGCAGAACATTTTATTTGCCACTCCCTATATATCATACTTTCCCTTAGTTTGAGAGGTCTTTGAATCGAAATTCTTCTACATTAACACTGGCGGGAATTCGGCTTTTTATCATTTTTCTTTAATTCGGAAAATTTGTCCTTTTCAGAGCTTAATGATTTAAACAAGGCTCTTCGTAGTCATTAAATCTATGTTTTTATTATTTGCTGCAGCTGCTACGCATTTAGTAACTTACAATTCACAGATATTGACTGTATTATTGTACAATCTCCAACCTCATTCATAGTGTTTAATTAACGATGATAAACCGTGAAAATGGATTTGATTTCGTAAAATTTTCAAGAAAAGCGATTTAATAATAGGAGAACCTAGTTTGTTTCCACGGGTATCAACTTCGATGGGTAAAGTCTTTTTCTAACGTCTTTCTGATATTATTCCCTGAAATATCTAAAACAGGTGAAGGTCCTGGGTATATAGGGCCATAAAGCGTTTGATTCGTCCCATCACTTTTTTCGAATATGAATACTTTAGTGTCTTAAATATCAATAAAAGATAACGTCACATTAAACGGAATGTCACAAAGATTTAGATTCTATTTTAGCCTAAATATTATTGGATGTTATTATTACGAGATTACTATCATCACAACTCAATTTTGGGCTAGGAGCACGTTAAATCAGTGGTTTGTAATTTTTAGAAAATTAATCATTCCTGGGGATGGGTAGTTTAAAAACGTTAACAATATTCATATAGCCTTGGCTGGATTTCATTAAAGACAATTTTAGGTCTTTTGTTCCTTTGTAGTGTGGTGCCATTAAAAACGCCCAATATCAATATTATTAAGCATCTTTGATAAAACGTTATCTTAGGAAGGTTTTGGTACCAATTCTGACAAGACTGAATCAAACCATGATTGATTTCATAAAACACGGAATAGCTGATGTTTTAAAAGAATTCAAAACGGCAGAAAAGGCATCTATTCAATACCAGGCGAGTTTACTGTGGATGGATGACCTTTCCAAGAGCCTAGATCCTGATTCGACCGAAAAGTTGAAGAAATTTAAAAATGTGAGCTTTTGTTGATATTAGGTCCAAAAATTTGTCAAGGAATCACGTCAGAGTTTGAACGAACAGAGATTATTGGGATGCGAAAAATTTCAGATTTTAAAATCGAGCCGAAATTTGATTTTAACAAGAGTAAGAACTTTTTTTTCACAGGAATTCAAATTGTATTTAACCCAGACCAGAGATTATTTCAATAAATGTCGATCTGAGTTCAAAAAGCATTTGGATGAGTTCTCATCCTTACCATACTACAAATATAAGGTTCTTGAGCCTCTTTTGGGCCCTAATAACGGGGTCGATTCGCACTTTTTGGATAAATATATCAAACCTATGATCGATGATTCTTATAAAGATTTAGCGAAAAATATAGTTGGAGAGGATGATGCAGACTTAGTGGACTTGAACGCTTCTCCGACCCCACAAAGCGATAATGAGCCAGTCAAATCGTTGAACCTTTCTCAAGACACAGAATCTTCAAACAACTCGGAAAATAAGAAAACCCGACCGAGCAAACATGAATTCAATGATGATTTGATTAAAATTGCGGAATCCGAGGATGAAAATGAAAGAAAAAGCAGTGTTACGGCTTGTGAATTCTACGATCCGTTTGATTTTAATACAATAATTGACAAGCTAGACCATCTAGATGAAACCAATAAAATACCTAACGAGTCAAATAAAATAACTGACGAAAGAGGAAAGAACGAGAAAATATCGTTTTTTGATTTCGAAATAGATGATCTTATCAACTACACACAGAACACGAAAGATAACAAGCAATCTGAAACCAACCATAAACTGTTCGAGGATATTAAAGGTCTGGCAGATGAAATAGATTCTTCTGACCGCAAAATCACTTTCCAAGAATCGAGTTTAGATAGATGCTAAATTATTTTTAAAAATTTCTTATGGAGACATTTGGACATCATTCGCCCGATCTAATGATTTCATAGTTTCTCAGTTTTTTCCAATTGCTCATATTTTATTTCATACTTGCTAAAATAACGTTCAACTAACTCTTAAAGCTCTCAGTACAGAAACAGGTAAGTAATTATCTCGATGGATACAAAACTCTAACCGGGAGGCCATCAGTATTCACTAGTGGTCGAGGTGTAATGAATTGCTGCCTTTAAAATAAATTTGTTTAATTTCGACAATCAAAAAATGCTACGTAACTGAGAATCTTCTCTCGAGATTCAAGAGTTTTGGATCAGTTCATTACTGAAACGGAATACGATCTCAGAATCATTACATTAACATAGTTTGAATCTTCTGATTCTTGATAAAAAGGCTCGATTCAAATTCGAGAAATTTATTTTCTGGAATATCGAGTTTTACATGGTTAAATGGCAATTCTATTAATTTGAAATTGGGCGTGTTGAGATTTCACTACGATTTTTTGGTGATAGATTATCGTTTCAAAAGTGTATAAGTCAGTCCCCTGTGTTTGAAGTTGTTTAATGAGCGAATTATGGCTCGTTCTGGATGATAGTCCTCTTAGTTCGAATGTGAGTCCATAAATTGGTAAAAAGTTTAACCGGGTTGTTGGGTTGAGAATCAACTACCATGACTCAAAATCAATCAATATGACTATATATAGGAATCTCATAATTCATGGTTCTTATTAGCGATATTTTTTCATGGAATAATTATCGACATCATGGCCAAAAATAAGTCAATACACAAAGAAAATATCAGTCATAAGTTCCATAATAAACGGTTTTACATTCAAAATTACGCACCATATTAAAATTTGAAATACATGTAGCCTTAAAGTTTTTATTCAAAAAATTCATTTTAAAAATATAAATAGTAATTGTGTTTTAGTGTATTTTGATATCTCTTTCCAATATGCAGTCTTCTAGGAAACTCCCACTGTGTCCAATATAATTTTGTAATGTTTGTGAAGTCAACAAAGTACATGCATTTTTCATTCTTTAAACAAGATCGTTTGTACTTCTTGGAATGCTGGTTCCTCATCCTAAAGATTTTATCTGATAGAAAACTTCCTCACGTTGGTTAAGGAAGGGAGTGTATCTTGGGAAGTAGTGTGTGATATGAGTAGATATAAAAAACTCGAGATGTGCATGGTGGAATCTTACATAATCCATATGATTTTGATTTGTGAATTCTTAATCAGAATCCAGTATTTCCGTTAAAGATTGGAGAAATCGAAAGATTTGTGACTTGCAAATTTTAATAAGATGTATAACTTTGAATGTCACGTTGCTAAGCTTAGAATGTAAAACCCGGTATTGTGACAGATCAAACTGTTGACTTTCATTCTGTAACTAGCAGATAGAAAAGGGCCGCTGAAATTTACGTCAGATTTTAAATATTACCTCGCCTCAAAAAATATGGCGCAAAATGGGGTTGGGGGTCCAATAAATGTGATCGGTGACTCGCAAGCCGTTTGAGGCAGTTTCTAATTGATTCCTATAATGAGATATTTTTTAAAAAGTTTAATGTGCTTTAAGGCGAGGTTTGTAATTTTGAGCACCTAAACCATTTTTCTGCATCTTATGGTCCGTCTTCAAGCCCATAAATTCAGATTTTATATCATCATTTTCCATCTGTTTCTATCGTGCTGCCGAGGTCATTACTGATTAGTTAAGATCATTGAAATGTGACCCTTAAAAATCTAAATACAGAAGGGAAACTAATACATAAAAGCCTAAATGAAATTTTACTGTGAATGGGTCTGTTGAGTCAAAAGTGGGAAATGTTGAGAAGAGTACCGTTGAGCCAGGATTACATGCTATTTAAAGCAGGACGAATAATATTAAGAAAAGACCCAATACTGGAATGAAGGAATAGATCCAAACACAATATATACAATCTAATTGTTATAGTTATCACTATTTTCATTTTGAGGTCGAGTCATCAGGAGTTTAGAGTTAATAAGAGCTGAAACTACTCTTGGAAAATATTTACTCACGAACGACAACTCAACAGAGAGTAAAAACTTGTCACCAAAAATTTTATCAAAACGTTTGAAAAATCTGAAACACAAAAAGTATTCTCAATAAGCATGTCGTTTAACAGGAAATGTAGTTTAGAGTGTGGAAGATGTCAATTCGAGGGTTAGTATCTAAGGAACTCGAGTTTACAATGGATTTATGGAATAAAATGAAAAATATCACATGAAATAGTCGATGTCACAAGATTAATATGAGAATTTTGAGCCTATTTACTGCGTGATTTAGCAGGTTCCCTGGAAAATTAGGGGTGGTTTGCCACAACGTCAATGAATGATTTAGCAGATTTGACATGGGGACATTTGTGTTGAGAAACCCCATTGTTAGATGTGATCCATCTCTCAGATTCTGAAATTTTAAAAAATATTCTTCATAGTTATAGAAAATTGCAACTCGAAGCTGTTTCAGTTTCACCTTACAGAACACTGGTGTTCTCTTGCGTATATTAGTTACTGAATCATTATAGAGCTAAATTTCGTACTATTTGGCTAGTTTTTATCAAATCACCTTTTTATCAATAAAAACCTAGATGGATATCAATGATTATAAACCGCGGGATTTAAAGATTGTCTATGATTTGAGACTGTAGAAAATAGTGCCTAATATTGAAAAATGAGTTACGTTGTTCATTATACTCTCGTCATTAATGCATGCACTCCGGATGTGATCAGACATTAAGAACCCGCTCACCCATATTCAGATTGTTGAATTTTTGGGGTTCGACTCGATTTCTATCCGTTTGTATCAAGTATAGCCTCTGTTAAATTTCTTTTAAACTTGTTTGAGTTCGGCTGGCTTAGTTAGAGTTCGGATCCCATCCATCACATGTGACTGTAGTTCAACAATAAAATTTACATTATATCCAAAATAGAGGTATATATTTGTAAATATCAACTAGAATGTCTCAAACGGCAGATTACCTTTTTATTGATAGTGCCGAAGTAATAGATTCTACCATCAGTTCTTTACATTTATCATGTCATAACAGCTATTACACTTGCAGAGAAATACCCTATTTCACATCCAAAAATCAAGGTGGAACTCCAAAAACTCCCGATTCTCTCCTCGAACAACATATACATTCATGTCTCAATTCACTTAAACAAAATATGGAGTTTAAGCGTGGCGAAAATAATATTGTCTTGGACGCAGTGGTTAATTGGAACTTGAACACGGGTTGGGAGTGTGACCTTTCTCTCCTGGGTTATGATCGGCTGACCACTAGCCAATTGGTGAACAGAATTGTTCGAAATGGGAACGAGTGCACGATCCTACACGTTGGTGACCAAAAGTTTATTATTCCCACAAATGCAACCTTTATGATTTGTAATATTTTGGATATCCCTGATAGCCTAGTGAAGGCGCTAGGCAGGTTTAACTTATTAATAATCGATCCTCCGTGGCCCAACAGGTCGGTAAGAAGATCAAACCATTACAATTCTTTATCATATGATCAACTTTTGAGTTTCAATCTGGGTCGGTTCCTTACACCTGATTCCTTAGTTTTATTATGGATCACGAATAACACAAAAAACCATAATTTCCTGT
The DNA here is from genome assembly GCA_000827895.1 of Thelohanellus kitauei. Classification (NCBI taxonomy): domain Eukaryota; kingdom Metazoa; phylum Cnidaria; class Myxozoa; order Bivalvulida; family Myxobolidae; genus Thelohanellus; species Thelohanellus kitauei. The sequence continues at coordinate 218,751 of JWZT01003622.1, forward strand.
TCGACCAACTGTTGCCTAGATGGAATTTGGTGCCTTTGTGTCTCTTTATCTGGGTCAAAGTTTGTGGTTTTAACTCTAGCTTACGCAAACTGGTGAGCCTGTGATTTCGCTCGATTCAGAACATCGAAAACCATACGAACAGCTTTTGTTGCTCACCAATAGGCCTGGCCCTCCATTTTTATTAGATAAAGACAAACTGAACGTGGAGAAAATCATTTTCGGGGTGGCACCGAATAGCCATTCACGAAAACCTAATTTGCTGAGATTGATAAAAAGGTTAATATGATGAAGTATTAGTTATTTTCCCGGTCGGAAAAAAATCATTGAATTTTTCGCCAGGTCGCTTAATCCAGGGTGGGTATCAATTGGGAATAATTCAATTTACTTTCAAAATTCTCAGTTTTTTTGTAGTATTTAGTATATATTAGTTCAAATATATAAAAGTATATCGATATATCTTAAAATAAAGTCGATAGACGACAGTTACCATTTCGTCCAAGAATATGATCTCTAACTAGCACTGTTACATCATCTAACTGAATCAATCAAAAACTGACGTCTAAAAATGGTAAAACCCATGGTTTGGCATAATTCCGTTATCAAATATTCTACTATAGGGTTTCCCAACAAAGTCCGTCATTTATTATTTAATTGAAAATAGTAAAAATATATTTTTTAAATTATATTCATTAGTTTATTCCTGTAAATAGCATCGTTTGATTGTACCTTCAGCAGTCAGAATACTTGAATTCATTACAGACCGTTTCAATAAAATTTAAGCAACACCTCCTACCATGCTCCTATGATTAACTCCACTGAATATCTTTTTCGAAACGGCAAAATATCGTATATATAGCCTCCCAAGATCTGAAACGAGGTTGTTGAATTTGATTGAAACGGTTTTATATGAAACCACAGTTTCTGGCTGCGACAGATGCTGTCGAAGCATGTTACCGGTTTTTACATTCAATCGCGGCCACCGTGATTTTCGATCGTGTCCACCCTATTGAGCATGCGTCTGTCTTTAATACAAAATATATCATTTTATTCCTTTTTCGTCGTAATTGACCCAGGATATCATGGAAACCGTACATATAACAATAAAAAAACGTTTTGAAAGGAAAAAATAGTTTAAAAATAGTAAATATTGAAATAATTATTCTCTATTATCGGTTTTTACATTCATTAGTGTTCACCAATGCGCACGCGTCATATTTTAAGGGCACATTATTCAAAATAATGACAGAAAACGAAGAATTTAACCTAAATGTTCGAATAGTTTAATATGGATATTCAAATAATCATCATGCAAATGGTCAATTACGACGAAAAAGAAGTAAAATGATATATTTTATATTAAAGACAGACGCATGCTCAATGGGGTGCAGCTATTTCTATTATTTAGAAGAACAAGTTTTAACATAGAACTTATTACAATTTATTTGGGTGTCGCGAACTTTAATCGCACGGCAAAATCAGAAAACATATGATGGTCTTTCGAATCAATTTTTACATCGAAAAGTGCGTTATTTCAACAACAAACTTGACTTAACAAGACATTCATTTTCAATTGGCAATTTTACTCTTTACCGGGTTTTTTGAATTTAAATACTTGAATCAAAACATGCAGTTAATTCCCTATACACAGTATAATTATACTGGGTTTTCATCCTAGATCGCAAATTAGTTGTATACAAAAAATTTTTTATAAAATGACAGAGAATATTTGTGGGCTTTTTCACATTAAACACGCATACATCTTTCACATTTAAAATAATTTGAAGAAAAATGAGTCAGCATGTATCATACAAAATTCATGAATTTAATAGTACACTTAATACCGTGTTTTATCAGGTGACATTGAAGGATCTCATGGGATACTTCCATCAAACCACAACATTGACCAATACCTGAATAGTTAGGTGATAGAAAATTAAGTAATGCCTTGTTTAATTTATTCACACTATAAATATAAATTTAAGGTGCCATAGTTATTTTCGGATATTTCATAACAACAATTTTCTCAAAGTGTAAAATGACATTTGAGTGAAAATGTTGGAGTGGGAGAGGGGCAGATGTTAGTGGAGGGGCTAACTTGTACGACTAAGCTGTGCAAAAAAATTCTAAAAGTAACCAACCCGGTTGCCCCATCTATGAGGTGGGGGGAGGGTGATGCCCGGGTGGCTGGGTTTAAGCAGCCCCCTCCGCTGACCCTCGAAAGGAAGTAGCCACCAGGTTAGAGGGTTGTGGCCAGACGAGGACTCCTCTCAAGTAGGCAAATAGGACAGATGGTAGTGGTATATTAAAAACACGATGTTTGAAAAGTTTGCTATATGGTTTAAAATATGCCAAAATGTTAGTAGATTTTTTGCTAATTTTTGTGATGTTTGGGGTTTTATGGTGTTGATTTAGCATGGAAAATGTGTGAGCAATTTAATGTTGGAAAGACTCGTTTTTTACATAGATCAATCATGTATATTTCTCGTATAAGATTTAGGATGAAAACCCTGCAATTTTACGAATGAATTCATGAATTTCTTACAATACATGCTGATCCATCATTTTTCTCCGAATTATGAGAGACAAGAAAGGACGCGTGCGTGGTTAATACGGAAAAGTCCGCAAACAATATTTTGGGTCATTTTATCAAAAATTATTTGTTTGATTCTGAGATGCGATTTAGGATGAAAACCCTGTAATTCACTGAACCTCAATCTCTGTGAATTTAAGTGACACTTTTTTTAAATTTTCCGTAGGTTAATGGTGATCATACCCATAACTTAAAATTAAAATTGAACATTTATAATCAGGGTATTCATAAAATACTATCTTCGCCAAAACCAGCTCTTTCTACCTTTGTGCTGTTTTAGATTGTCATCGTAAGATTTTAATACTTTTTTTAATTGAAAAAAAAAGAAATATAAATATTCTTTTTCAAAGGAATCATATTTCCTCCTAATATCATACATTGTTTGTTTCGATTAAATTCAAATGTTTAACAGCTTGTGAGAACAATAACTAATTTTGTATTTACTGTTCAATTGTCAATTTTTTGTCTTAACATATCGAATTCTAATAAAAGATGTTCCTTGGATGAACAAGTTATTGAATTTAATATTTTCGAAAGGATTTTTATTGTAAATTGTCGATTTTGATATTATGTTAATGGAAATTCATTTAACAGAGTTGATGTAAAAAAATATTATCAAAATCATTAAGATGATACTGTTGCAGTTTTAAAATTTAAGTTGTTTCAAACGTTATGTTATTCGATACACCGCGCAAATATTATAGCCTTTCGATTCCAGAATATCGGGTAGCTATCTTTTAATTCTGTCGTATTTTTCTCTATATTTTAACTTCCATTATAAGTTTGACTGAATAAAGGGAAACGGATGAGGACCGGAGATTGCCCATCCATGCATAAAATCCTTAATAAATGATCGTGTGCTTTCGGATTTTCCCGTGTGATGACAGTTCGTTAGAGGAAAGCTCGCGGACTCGCTAATTTTCCTTTGAATATTCAAAATATTTAACGCTAAATATAGATTTATTTTATAGGTAACCCCTTTGTTTAGGACAGTAAATCAACGATTAGAGTATAAAATGGTTTAATTTGCTATTTTTTTAAATAAAAAAGTAGCGGACATTTTGGGAAACTAATGAATTTGATCGGGAAACCATATAGTCAATATTTTATAAATTAACCATGGCTAGTCTCATTAACCGAAAAAATTTATTCGATGAGACAATGATCTGTTATTTATTCTTTTTACAATCTCCTGTTAACAGGGAACCTGGTTTAGGTGGCATGGATCCAGCTTTGATTTTAATGTGGTATGCTTAGGAATGACAACATTTCTCGACCATCTGCGAAGAGTTGTATTTTGTTAAAAAAATAGACGAATGCGACTCATGGTTCCAAGTATATTAATGGAAAGATTTTGGTCCTATGTTGAGTTTTGTTGATTCCACCCCTTGAGTACGAGAAAAAACATTGGGATTTGGTCATTTACCTGGAACTAAAATGATGACTTGAAAAGGATTTGGATCATATAATACGCAATTTGTTTTTAAAATTGAATCGTAGAAATTCCCTGATAAATTACACTATAGACAAATATTGGGCAGATTATTCTCCCTGTCGGCCTTAAATTATCAAGTACATTTCAGGTTTCCTAGACTCGCAATCTTACAAAAAAGTGTCACAGCGTGCGCCAGACCGCCTATTAAACAAGATACATTTATTATTTATTTTATTTTCTGTTTGGATGAATGACCAAAGTATAAATGGGCGATTTACCGAAAATTTCACTCGAAACAAAATAAATCTAATGGAATACGAGTGGCCAGAGGGAAGTGGCAAGTTTTATGTACTACAAGAACATCTTGGTGTCTACCTTGATATCAAGGGCTTCCATAGGCGGTTTGAAGGTTTGACAAAATTAGAGTTAGAATTGACGAGGAGGGAAGTTGGACCAGTCGAGAAAGAATATTTGATTGATATTAACATTATCGACCCTTTCCAGTCAAATTATAGTAAATTTTATATTTGAAGAAGATTTTGTTTCACTGGAATTTGATCAAGTTTTGAAAATGATGCGCCAGAATTTTCGTGAAAAATACCACGTTCTCATTGACCTAATTTAGGACTTGTTATTCTCGATTCGAATTCGTGAAATGGAAGATACACTTGAAACACCTGAAGATTCACTTATTACTTTGTCCAACAATTCTGATGTCGTTGAAAACAATGAAAAAAACATGGATCACTTATACAAAGACTCTATCATGGATTCCGCTCGTTTCAATGACTTCCTAATAAATGGAAAACAATCACGTTTCTATTCAATCGACACACAATCTCTAGTATTCTAACTAATAAACAGGTGGTGCATTGGCCTAAAAAATTGTCATTTAAATTTGTATCTATCCACGAGTTTGACCAATATCCCATTTCACTCGTGCCCGATCAATACCAAACTCATTGTCCGATGTAAGTAAAATTATCAAAGTTTCACACATGAAGAGCTCGAGATCCATTTGCCCTCAAGATCGGAACCACCTGTAATTCTTTGTCTCATTCTGATTTCTTCTAATCATTCGAAGAAATCAAGTTGCGCTCAACCACCTCATCTCTACCCAGAGAAACAAAATGAACAGTCCATGGCCTACAAGTTCAGATGCGATGAGTGTTTGGGTTCGGAATCAAATCCAAAATCAATGATTAAATGCTCAAAGTGCTCAAAGACATGTAATTTATTGTCCAACAGATCACCCATTGTGTATGGGTGTTTCGAAGCGCTTGATCAGCAAAATCAGATCGTATGACTGGGCGTGTTACTATTGCAAAATTTGTCTTGTCTGTTTCGTCAGCGGTGATGTTATACTGTATTTAACATAGGACGATCTATTGCTCTGTGATTCATGTGACCGTGCTTATCATGCCAAGTGCGTTGGTATTCTTGAGCTTCCTTTGGGTAGATGGGTTTGCGCTGATTGTGGGACATGCACCTCATGCTTCCGAACAAAAGTGAAGGAATGGGTCGAAGAAGTCAAACCTTGATGATTTTAGAGAGTTGTGGTTGATGGCGAAAGCAAATTTCTTCAAATTCAATGCAAGAGATGCTCGATGTATCCGAATTTAATACCAGTAATTACAATAAAGGTCAATATTGTACCGTGTGCTTGGCAGTGTTTTACTGCCGCGGTCTGTATACCAACGCAGTCAAGTGTTCGGAGTGTGGACATTTGAATCATCCCGGTAAGTGATATATTATTACTAGAATGCATGAAATTAGCTTCGACAATCTGTCTATTGTGCTCCGGAACAGTAGCCAGTCGTATTTAATCAAATTTTTAAGTTTTTGACTAAGAGAACTCAGTTACACCTATTTCTGGACACCAAATCTCATGTTATGAGTAAACAGCTGGCTTGGATAGCATTAACATCTCATCTGCAGATTCATCCGATTAGAAAAGATAAACGATAGGGTTTTAATTGATCGTCCACGAGAAACAGGCTCCACGAGTACCAACAATTTTTTCTTAATTTTAAGGATGAATAATTCTCATCAAAATTCTTATGGTTGTAGTTTTACGTTGTTTGCAACGATGTCAATCATACAATTTAAGTGTGAATTTTTACAAAACATGCATGACATCAAGTAAATTGTTTGAGGCTACCTTTATCGCTCTGGTGAAAGTACGAAACCTATCCATTCAAATGTTAAAAAAAGAGAAAAAATTAGTCATTGTCAGAAAGGCTATTTAATAACTATTAATTCATGAATATTTTTTTGAGCTGCTCTAGAAAGAGGAATTGAAGAATAGTTTGTGGTGCAAGCCTCGCAAATGCTGGTATTAGTCCCTTGAAAAGGGCTAATTTCCCTTCCGTTAGCGTTCCCATAGCAATGGACTTAAGACTCGAGTCTTTGTTGTTCATGACATTGGTCTTTATTACATCCAGGGGTTGAGTAATAAAACACGCACAAATCGCCTGTGTTACACCAGATATACAGCAAGTGAACTGCAAGTCAAATGAGTTGCCACGCAATCAGTCATATAGCCAGATTGTATGAAAAACTGTTTGAATTGTTCATAGAAAGCAATCTGTGAGTTTAAAACTTACTTGGCCAACAGTCATTAAGCAGCCACGACTAGCCGTTGTTTGGTAGCCAGCCATTAGCCCAGAGACACCCTCTAAAGTAAGATTTTTATGACCTTTTTTGTAAACTTCGATCAATCCATCAATCACATGTTTGTAACTAGATAACTCAAAGCATCACTTTCTTCTCTGATTAATTGGTAGTTTCATGTCGTTCTGCATTCTTTGGTCATAATAGAGTTTACCTAACGTTCACTTTATCAGCAGGGTTCCCCACAACGCCACCTGCGAATCCTGATTATAACACTACCAAACCAGAGATGCCACTGATTATTATTTTTTCATAGAAAGGCAGATTTTCTATGTTTAGCATAAGTACGATTTAGTGATTTTTGTCTGGTATCAGATAGAATCTCGTATAGGCCAAATCGGGTGGTGGTATATGTAGCCTAGTTATCATGAAAAATACCTGTCGAAGCAATGCTGCACTGATCCCGTTGTATAGCCCAGAAACCCCGTTATTCTTTATTACGTTTCCGGTCATTTGAACTATCCCAAGGCCCTCAGTGGTCTGTGTCTGTAGGTGAACCTTAGCTTAGATCAAATGAACTTTGATTAGATCGAAGGGATGGGTGATTGCAACTGCCATACATCCGGCTACTCCACCCAAGTACCAGGGATTGCTTTGTTTCTTTTTTTCTTGCTTCTCACTCATTTGTCAAAAAGCCGACTGAGTAACCGAAACGCCTCGTTAATTGCCCACGAAGTTATTAAGTATAAACTACCAGCTCATGCTTAAATTAAAAAGTCAAGATTGAACGTTGAATAGCCGAATCACCTTCCATTCCCATTTTAATATACTTAAAGAAGATTTGAGACTTGAAAATATGGTATATTTTCATTAGATTTTACACTAATTACAGGTGTCAAGAACCAGAATAATATTTCAGCGCATGCATTATATGTTAATCTGGATTGTTCTGGGCGAAGACTTGATACATTGACTTCTGGGTCCAGTATATACTGAAATTTGAGAATGCTAGGATGTCTTGATCGTTCACAGATAATGATCTAAATCTTAAACGTGCACAAAATCCCTTGCATTAAAATCAGTTGTATCGATTTCGTTTTGCGGATTAGTTGCTCCCTCTATTTTCGTCTGGATATATTACTGAGAGATCGTGACTAATTCGTTACATGAGAAATTTTAATTTCTCGCTGTTAATCGACTTTAGATTTATAGACAAATCATGGATCAGAATGGCGTTATCCTAGCTTACACTGGGTCTTACACGAATCTTGTTGTTTCATTCTTAGTGGGTTATTTATATCAGATTATCATTTCACTTTAGAAAAATGCATTCAATTTTCTATATTCCTTAATGTGGCTGACTTTATCTCAATGCTCGGAAGAGGAAATTGTAAGATCTAATTTTACTACAATTAACATTCAGTAATGAAACATACTCATATTTAGTATGAATTATGCTTCAGGTTTGTGATCCATATGTTAGTGTTGTTTAATTTCTGTAATCTCACGAAATATCTTATATCTATTCAGCGAGGCACGTATAAATTCTTGAGACATCATCTTTCTGAAAACACCTATTCACACTCCTGATGAACAATTGAAATCGGTCAAACTTTAAATGCCTAAGAATTGTTCGATATTTTTTTTAATACTCGCATATTTTATCATGGTAATGATCGTGTATATCATTGTAATAGATACTTGGATTCTAATCTGTGTTATTTACGTGTGATACTGTTCGTCTCCCTATTACTGTTCGTTTATTTGAGTCAATATAATAAAATATGTAACTTTAAGGGGGTTTCGCTCGAAACCACACATGAGAAATTTACATATACAGTCTTTTAACGGTTAAAATGTTGACTTTTCAAGAGAAATGTGGAGTACATTTCTAACAGATCTTGAAACACCATATAAACTTTTGGATCAAAAGTCACATAATTTTAACCACTAAAAATAACAGGCCTATGAAATAACACAGGCACAAACATTTGACCTACATTGACGAGTTACCGTATATCTTACGATTTAAACGTTGATGTTTCTGAAGAGTTGTTGACATTAAAAATAATTGAGCTTTTCACCCGTTTATGTATAGCTTTATAAAAATATTCAAGATAAGAAAAGTTAAGATAATTTTAGAGTATTTAAAATCATATAGACTATATCTTCTCTAGATGAATTGTCTCATATTTTGGAAGCTCTAAACCTTCTTAAAAGTTGCATCTTCGTTTTAAATTTGAGATTTTATTTAGTGGAGTTCTCATCGTATAGTATTTATGGTCTGTTAAGCCTTAAAAAAATACTAGAGACAGGAAATATAACTTGTAAATGCTCCTCTTATTATATTTTACCGTAACCCGACATAAGTGCGATAGACAAAATAGCGACAATAAATTCAAGCATAAGTAAAATAATAAAATAACTAAATTTTGGATTTACAGTGTTCAAAATAAAAATCTTATCTAATGTAAATCACTTAAAACGAATAAAATACTGTTTAATTTAGACTTCCATTTTATTAGAACCTACACGCAGATAGTTTTTAAAATCTATTCCTTAATATTTTGAAAGAATTGCGGCAAGACGTATTGATATATGATCATATTTTGACTTTCTGCTCGCATGACTGCTAGTAATTCGGCTTAGAAAGTAATTTGTGGTTTTCTTAGTTAAATCTTCTTTACGATAGATTTGGTCCTCTAATGTGTAGATGGTAGAATGCTCGGACTCGACAGATGAATTGAATGGGTTATGCCAACCCTAAACGGAGTTGTTAGTTAATGGCAAACTATCAGCCACATGTCCTCGCGTGCTCTATATAATGACTAAAAATAATGAATTATCACAATGATCACGTCTCAACCGACCAAATTTCTTGTCTTCCCAGTAATTATATATATTCAATAGATTGTCTTGTCTACTCTCACTTGGTCCAGCAAAATCTGACCCAATATCTTGTGGTGGAAGGAAACTCATTGCAATCATTATTTTTGAATAAGGTTTAACGTTTTCATCATCGGATACAAATTAGCCGAACCTTCATTTTGTATTCGACGGATTGGTGACTGTGTAAGATGAAATATATAACCATGTAATTTGGAATTTTAAAATGCATTGAATAATGCGTTTATAAATTTTTGTTCGAAATCAATCACGATATTCATGGCGAGAAATTGTAGTAGATGGAACACGGTTTTGAAAACACACTCAGGGTTAACCTGTGTGTATTTCTCGTGAGCTCGTAAACAAATGAAAATACTCGATTGTTAATTAAAGTGTGTAGCTTAAATTATCAGACTAATATCTCGAAGCCATTTTATCTGGTATGGATATGAGTCATAAAAGGCTAATATCACTATAGAGAGGTTGTACGCTATAACATGTTAAACTCCTCTTACATTGCCAGACATTCTTGCCTATACTGTTATAAATTTTTCTTAATTTGGGACTTTAAACAAAAAAATCTGTTTATGAATTGTAAAATTATACAGTCAACTCCGGTTTAGTACACACCGGATAAGCGAACACTTTAGATAACTGCACCTAAAATTTTGGTCCCGTTTCCATATGGCTTTGTAAATTTACTCCAGATATCTGCACATTCAGGTTAAGTGTACGTTTATTCACGGTCCCGAGGCTATGCACTTTACCGTAGTTGACTATATATTTAAAAAAAAGAACAGTTTTGATTGTCACGATATATGCTTTTGAATGCATAACCTGGTAATCCACGCCCTACACATTCTACTCTCCTGGCATATAAGGCGAAACTGTCAGTTGTGTAGACATCAGTGTTCTTACGATTCGTTAAGAGGTTGCTGATCATTTATATTCTATGTACTCATGCTACCGGGTCGATACGGTCACTCGATGTTCATAGCTTGTTAACATCGCTATTTTGTCGGTGAACCATATTTTACATTATTTAAGATTTTCGGGATTAATTCCAATTATTTTCATCCCACGAGATTTAAAAAATACACTGGTGATTCTATGGATTGCATCATAATCACTTTCTGTGATGTTTGAATCATTTTCTGAACTAGTGTTTATCATGCAACAAGTGTGTGTAAAAGTAAACAACCAATAGGAAACACCAACATTTAAATCGCGAAATAAACGTCACTCATCGAAGTAGTTAAAATATTCGCTCATGTGTGCTTAGATAAGCTAACTATTTTTAGCCCCTAAATTTATGGGAATTTTGATCAAAAATTAATCTGATGTTCATTGATACGGGATGCATATTTCTGCGGGTAGTCAACATTTTAAGCGCCAAAAGACTTTATGCAAAAATATACCAATTAGTCTCTTGAAATAAATGGAAATAACAAGTATAGTGTTTCGATTTCGAGAGGGTGTGTTTAAATGGGCCTATGATTTTTAGACGCCAAAACTATATGCCTTTTGTCCAAAAAGTTAAAATGGTGTTCCCAGATTTGTTAAAAGAGAAATGCACATTTCTCTGAAAAAGCTATAATTTAAACCGTTAAACGACTGTATATGTCAATTTCTCATTGGCGGCTTAGGATGAAAATCTCAAAATTAAAACTTTTATGACATTAACTCAAATAGATGAAACAGTATGTGAATAATTTTGTCACCCTGTACAACAATGTTTAATGTTAATTTGTGTTCATTTAAGTGGATACTGTTTTTTATGTTAAAAATATTCACACGGTTGATCGTCGTGATTCGCATTATCGCTCGTCGCGATTCGCATTATAGATAGCAAGATCCGGTAGTATCTCCAACTTCTTTAGATTTTTTTCAAACTTTAAAGAACTTATAGATAATTTTCTATATATATTTCAGAAATTATTTGTTTTTTATTGTTAAGGCTTAAGATTGTTGTTTAAATATTTTTTTATTTTTATTCTCAAATGTTTTTTAACCCCAAATAGTAGACGGATTGAAATTTCCAAATGTCCGAATTGGGGGAAATTATAGATGATGTTACAGCTTCCCAAAATTTGCTCGATCTGATTTTTAATCCCACGGTAGACCATGCATTCAAAAAACAAGAATTAATAAAGTATCGCGAAAAAATTTTAAACCCCAATCACTCCGAACTTCAGCAAGAGTAAGATACTTGTTTATTAGGAATCATCTAAACAAAGGTTTTCCATTATACAAACAGTGATTCAGCCGAATACGGTCATTTGTGAGGCCCCAGAATCGATCCCAAAAATATTATGCGATAAATGTTTCGAGGAGGTGAAGGCGAGGGATTTCGGACTTCATATTACTGTTTGTTACGATCTCGGATGCGCTAAAAATCGTCTCAAACGAGTTAGGTTCGAGAATTTTCATTCAGATCTTCCAATTCCACAAAAGTATGTTACACAGATTCCAATTCTGACAGTTCCGATGATATTTACGACCCCCATCCAAGCAGTAAGATGGCACTTTAATAGAAAAAACATTAAAGTCGTCTAAGAGCAAGTATCGTAACCCCAAAAATGGTTCACAGTACAGCTGATGTAGTTTTTAGTGTTTCAATTCTTGTAAAATAACAAATATTGTACCTAAGATCCCATTAGCATTGCATCCAATAGGATCTCCAATTTCTGAATTCATTCCATCGAAGTAGGCGAAACTGTTCCTATGAAATCAACAAAATTCCAAATAGTTCAAACCACGATCATTGTGCAATTTAAACACTTTAAAGTAAATTTTAGCCGTTTTTCAATCCCAGGACAGCCTCAAGTGTCAGACAATGAATAATTATACCCATACCATTTACTCTTAAAAGTAGTAACGAGTTAAATAGATCTTTACGGAGGGCATGGAATGCTCTAAATTTACACAAACCTGAGCTGTACAAACCTGTTCATTTTCTTAATTTTAAAAGAGGCACAATTCAAATGACGACAATCGGAGACTAGTGACTCGAAATTTTGTACTTTGGGAGGTAGTTATCGTGCTCTGACACCATAAGAAACACCGCATTCTCAGCCATTGAGAAGAACCGGAGTAGCTCACTCCTAGAAGGAATATGATGATGAGATACCTTGAAGTTAGTGAGAGTGATTCTCTTCTATCTATAGTGGTGTATGAAGACGTTCATAGGATCGAGATCGGTAGTGAGGCTAAATATTGGTACAAGCTATTCATGAAGGCAATCTAGACTCTGTTTAGAATACCCACAACAAGCCGAGGCTTGAATTCATATGTTTAGATGCCAAAACAAAGGAAAATGTTGAAAATTAAATGCTTCATGATGCGGTGCCATTTGTTCGTTATTTGAGCTAATATCTTTAGAACTTCTCTTATTAACTCAATGTGGTTATGTATCGACTGCTTATTAACCCTGTGTGTATCCTCAAGGAAGGGGTCCCAACCTTTTTTCACTTAAGAGCGCATTCAACACTCCTGACAAGGTGGCAGACGCCATCTATTTTTCTCGGTAAATCTAAAGTTGAATTTTGATAAAAATACACATTAAATACAGAAAAATATTTGTATAAAAGAATAAAATTGTAACAGAAAGCTAACGTTGATATTTATGAAATTTACTAAATTATAAGTCAGTGTGGTCTTTTTCACTGTATTTCATCCTCAATTGCTTTTATAACTAAAGATTTCTTACTAAATTCATATTAGAAAAGCAATCTTAACGATGTTATTCGCTCAGTCTGTGTATATTTTGATTTTATGATTTTGGTATCGAAAACAATTATTCACACAAATATGTGAAACCAAAGAACTTTTTTATTTTGTATGATGCACTTTTCAAGAATGAAACCTTATTTCTCTCAACCATGTTCAGGAAGTTTTCATCTTCTACGTCGGATTAAAGGACAATATAATTTTGAAGATCCAAAATTCCTGACTTCTGCCTTAGATTAATAAAAGTCTGAAACTTGTGCAGCTATTTCAGTTACATTTAGTTGACAAGTAAAAGGATTAACAAAAAATACAACCATGGGCACAATGATATTAAACTGAGACGGTTTCTCAAACTGGATTTGAATTGATTAATAACTAAAAAAAATGCAGAAAAGTCTATTTCAGATTATCATTTCAATTTTTTATACTTGGAAAATGGTCGTCTACTCATTGCCAAACTTGATATCGACAAATCCAGTTTGGTTTTAAATGAGTTCACTGATTCTATCTTTACAGCTAAATGTAAGCTTTTCCCCTGCGTTTCAAAGTTTTTATGATTAAAATTTTCCATTATACACGTGAAACCCAATTCCACAAGCCGGAAAATTCGGTTAATTGCACAAAATTTTCATTCTTTGAATTGAGGTAATTTCCTGAATTAAATCTACAAATCTTGAGAGAGTTTTAAACTTAGTCAAAGTTATTTAAATTTAGAAGTGATCCTATTCTTGAGAATTTGTTAATAGGTTTGAAAAAGCGGGTGTTGTATCGGAGCTGCTCCTATCAGGATCACTAAAAGAGTAACTAATTTCATGACGTCTTCTAACTGGAGTATCTTACTACTCAAAGTTTCCTGTTTGATAATGGAATGGTATGACAACAAGTTAGGAAACTATCTTTCATTCTTGTAGCTGCGATGAATCGACTGATATTAGCACCCATTTGTGGTGCACCATCAGTAGTTATTTAAGTTAGCTTGTGAAAAGGCATATCTATCGAATTGATGCATATTAAGGAAATGTTACAATTATCTTCCCCGTTGTTCGTCCTTTCATTGATAATAATTTTAACAGTTGTCCTTTACACTAAAATCATTAAATATCATTAACACCATAACTACTGTGTGATGTCTGTTGTCTGTAGACTCGTTAAATTGTATTGAAAACCATTCACACTTATCCAAATCATTCTTTAATTGGGCTTACAAGTCTTTTGAACTGTTTTGTATTCTTCATGTGACGGTGTTATCTGACAGCTGTAACTCTTGTATTTCGGACATTAACACACATTTGTGGAGAAACATCTTAAATAAGTAATGTGTATCAGTCAGAAATGATTCTTTTAACAATTCACATTCATTGAAATGCTTTTTCTTCTTTGTGAGCATGTGAGAAATTATCAAAATACCAAAACTAGTATTTTAGATTGTACAAAAGGTCTTGTCAAAGCTAACTTTTTGACAGTCAAATTCGATTTTAGTTGATATATTTTCTAATTTCTGAATCCAGATTAAAGTGGATCACTATTATTAAAAGTGAAATGGGTTGTCTCAAAGTAATATTCAATTTTGTTTTTTTGAAAAAAATACTCTCACAAAACAAACAAACATATTTATCTTTATATTGACAATACAATATGATCTTTCCAAGTCACTTTTAAAACTTTACTTTGCTCTTCTTTTACTCATTAGGGATAAAATTCTTGAAACATTATCTATAAAATTCAGAGTACTCCAGTTATAAATGTATTCAACTACTGTTAGTATTTCTCAAAATTGCAAAATTTTGTGGATCGGTACAATTTATAAACATGCGCGAAGCATATGGATGGGTCTCTTCTGAAGTTACTTATTCTTTCCAGTGTAGCGAGCAGAGAAGTTTTGCATTTTGAGGAATATAAATAGGCCGTTTTGGATGTAAAGCTAAGGTATACTCTGCAATTTGATTACGGTCATTTACTATAAATTTAAAAACTAAATTTATTTGTACCGGATAAATAAAATTTTCTTGCTTTAATAGCTTCGGGCCCAGATTTGATTACCCCTGCTCAAAAAAATTGGATCAAACTAAGTGCATTTAACCGAAATATAGTCAATGAAAATCTAATAATTCATTTTTATCATCTACTGAATGGCGAACAAGATGACTGACGTGGACTATTTCATGATCTGAAAAGTTTTTCACCTGGATCAGACTATAATTCATGAATTGAAATGAATATTCGAAGCAGATATAAGGATATATTCGGGATAATATCACAAATGACATAGAATGACGCGTCATACCAAATGTTTGTGCAATCAAGCACTAAGGTCAGTATCAAAGAACAAGTGCCGATCTTGATCGAATATATTGCATTCATACTCATTTCGATATTTGAAGTAATCCTCGAGTTTGACCTAGAATCTTACTGTTTAATACATTCCAAAAATTCAAAGCTGTTACAACCATCAAAAACAAAGCATTTCATTTGATGGCCTTAATTCAAAACATTTCCAGTCCACCATATTTTCAGACATTTAAGAAAACAAGGTTTCGATTATTCATTCGAATTATAACTATATGTATGGCCAACACTTAATCAACCGAGATTTAAAATCATAAGTCACCGATTTACATCAGAAATATTGTAATTTAAATGAATGACGCGGATCTTTTATTAGAAACCTGAAAATTTGCTACATTGGAATTCATTAAATCGTCTGTAAAAGAAAAAAGATGGCAGATTATCGGTAAGACCAGTACCTCTACTTATACAGTACTTCTTCATGTAGTACATTCATATTCAGTTGATCCTCGGATTATACTTGAATTTAACGCAGAAGTTCAACTTGTTAATCCAGCATTTTAATCTCCAATAGAATGCATATTAACAAAAATCTTAATACTTAATCATCAACCTCTTCCAGTAAGAAGCTAAAAAACGGATTGACAAAATTCAATTTTTTTCGAATAAAGTTCTTGAAATACACAGCTTTTGGTTAAAGTCCCTCATCCTGCCCCTTAAGCTTTCGGATTAATAAGATTTTGTAGGATTCTTTCGTGTTAAAAAATAATCAAACGACATCACTTTTCCTCGAAAAAAATTTAAACCCTACCCGTTTATTAAAATCTTAACATTTTAAACAATAGAGAAAACCAGTGATTATAAAAAGTTAGCAATATTTTAATATAAAATTAATTTTGGCATTGGAATTGTGAACCTGCCTAGGATAGATGATTGCTTTCGACGACATTCAAATTCTCCTAAATGGTTATTTAGAGCGTTTAAAATCAAACTCTTGACCATCTAATAATTAGGTTCTATTTCGTGAATGTATTTGATATTTAATAACATTCCAGATTCTTCCAGCCAAATTTGTATTCTCAGCAGTTTGAACGGCGTTGAAAGTGTCATGGTGGTTTGCTGTCAGATGTGTGCGATAATTCCACACATAGTGATAATCATATTTACAACCGGTTATATTGGAACCTGATGAACATGGTCGCATATAGTTGACAGTCATGTTTATTCTGCTGTATCAGCACGACGACATGAAGAATTTGGCGAATTTTTGTTCGTGCTTCACCATCTAGAATCCGAGCATCTATTACCACCTATCGTAAACGATTCTTGTGTTACCGATTTTGGTTTGCTCGAATGTGGCATCTTTCTTATTTGTAATTATATTAAATCTTACCTATCTCAAGCCAAATATCTCATAAATTTTAAGATTTGGTTTCAAATGGCTTTCAAATGTTGAATTTTTATTTCTCTATCATCAAAACAGCCAAAAATGAATAACCCTAGTATCTGGATACATTCTAAAGTACATTTTTCTGAAAATATATTCCCAGACATTGGCTAAAAATAACTGTAGTCTAGAGAGGTTGGGACTTCATTCACAATTTTTTAAATGAAAACTGAGGTCTAAATTACTATAAATAATACACATCAGCAGTATGAGAACCCCTCATTCAAAAAAATAACGCACCTGATTTTCTTTCGACGTGGATATTTATGCAAAACTTTAAATGATTTTTAGGTTAGAATCAGATAATCTCTTTCATAATCTTTGTTTTTTAATTGATTTTGCAGATAGCGTGAAATATAAATGTATTTTATCGTTCAAAGTGATCATAGCTTAAATTTAATAGTCCGCGGATTAAATATTAATCTTTGAGATTAAAACCTCAAGGGGGCAGGATAATGGACCTGATCTCATCTTTTATCTGTGAAGGACTAACTACTGTAGCTTATGTTAGTTCTTAATTTCAGACCCCTTTTAGACCAAAGTTTCATGGTAATCAACCTTAAAATGACAGTTTGTAGTCACAAGAACGAAGAAAAATCAATTTAAGCTTTCGTGATC
Source organism: Thelohanellus kitauei (assembly GCA_000827895.1). Taxonomy (NCBI): domain Eukaryota; kingdom Metazoa; phylum Cnidaria; class Myxozoa; order Bivalvulida; family Myxobolidae; genus Thelohanellus; species Thelohanellus kitauei. The sequence goes on from JWZT01003622.1 coordinate 236,355, forward strand.
CTTTTAAAAGTGAACAGCGGAAATGTCATTGAAGTAATTAGCATAAAAGGCTCCTTCTCAAAAATCAAAACTCGTGAATCGCGTTCTTCATAGCTAGAAGCTTTATGATTTTCTCGATCCCTTCGTGTGGCTCCGGAGCTTTGTGATAAATATTCAATGATTTTTAAATGCTATGAATGAAATGTGTGTATAAAAGCTTACATACGTCATTTGGCATCGGTTAACCATAAGATTTAATGATTGATAAAATGTTTGGATATTTAACCGTAAATATTTGAAACAAACAATGTTACAACAAAATTATCTGTAATGTATTTTCAGTTACTCTTGCACTCTTAAACGTCTTTTGTCTAACATTCCTTTTATTTTATGGATCTGAAAAAACTACTATTTATGACAATCCTTCAATATAACCTAACCTATGAAAGTTTTTTCATTTCATGCAGTTAAAAATTCGTTTTTTTACCATGTTTGATCATGTGTAGTTCTTTTGGATCAAAATATTCGATTTTTATACCTGAAATTTCAACAGATTCGCTGGTAAGAATCATTAAATACATAAAAAATCTTTTAAATGTATACTGAAAACAAGTATCCCCACCCCCTTTAGACGATTAACGAGTCTATAATTATGTTTGTATTACATTTTTTTCTCTTTACCTGATGAGAATAAACTTGAAGTTATAAGTTTGAAATAATTAACAAGATCCTATGTTCGGGGTTATGTTAAGTTGTAGCCATACCGAATGGACCATGATAGTTAACCAGAAAGAAGTTTCTGGATACATATTTTTTTAAAACCTTAAGTTTTTCTGATAAGGCTTAGAGAACTACATTGATATCAGAAATATTCCATATCCTTTAGTATAATTATAAAGAGTCGATCATAAATTCATAATGTATTCAATATAGGATTGGGTCAACTACAAGTGGATCACCGACTACTCTGATTCCAAGTTAATTTCCAGATAATTATGGTCACTCGCATTAATGTTTTGGATTTCCAAAGTTTCTGACTCGTCCTTTTTCGACATGGTTTTTAAAATAAATGTCAGATTGGATCGAATATAGTGGCGGTTTTACGATAAAATGTATTTTATAAGACTCAAAACAGAAATACACTTATTAAACAGTTAAAAACCAGATTAGGCATCACAACAAACTGGCAATCACTCTCCCCTTTTGTTTTATCCGTTTAGGCACTGTAGAAAAAAGCGAATAACTGCAAATCCTATATTGACCTACACCGCTCCGTCAAAAAGGCCCGAATATCTCGATGATATTAGCATCAGTTGGGAATATTGTATTCGCAGAGAAGCCATACCATGTGAAGTAGTAATTGGCTAACTTTTTAAAGTCTTCATAAAAAATATAGTTATAATTTTTGAATTTGAAAAATCACATTTAATAAAAAACCGCCACTCTTTTGAGTTAAATTCGCCATTTATTTTCAAACACCTGTATAATCACAAAAACGACTCGTGTCACATCCCACTCATTAAACCTGAAACATAAATATCGTGAAGCCTATCAAAGCCATTCTCCTAAACAAGTGTTTTTATCTTCTATCATTATAATTGAGTCAGAATCGGCTATCAAGTACATAGGATTTAAATTGGACATCTTAATATGGCCAATCCGGATCTGATTTAGCTAAATGAAAATGAAGGATGTCAATTAAATATAAATTCCAATTAATCCATGTATGATTAAAAGTAGATGGTCTTAAATCAAAGAACACAGCTAAAACAACTTATAAAGTTGATTTTATGATTGTTGTTTTTGGCATCGACAATGAACGAATTCAAGTCTGCACCGGTACGTTTCTGTATGAATCGCATTTCGACAATGTGTAATGCCCCTTTTCTAGGCTCAAATGGCCTTGAGATGTCCATCCCTCTAGGATTTGTTCTGCCTGTCCAAAGATAGAGCTGAACTGAATCCTCACGAGCTAGTCACTTGTCTACCAGTTTCTATGCCCACTTAAGGCATTTTATCGTAGGGATGATATGGTTGTTACCATGTCTTCCGATCTATAGCTCGAGTAATGACGACAAGAGTGCCAATTTTTTGAAATGTGTTTAACATAAAAACTGTATCAATTTGAAAAAAATAATATTAAACTTGATTTTACAAGGTCATAAAATGGTTATTATTATCTTGTGCATCCAATAACTTGGTTTTTGTGGACCAATAACACCAAATATAACAAAGATTTAAAAAGAAAACCAAAAACACAGCAAAAATAGATTTAAGGTTTAAGTTTCAGATAAGCATTATTTAGTTTCTAAGAATACCATGTTCGTTGAGGCAGATATTTGAAAACGATTCAGTGTGTAAGAAACGTCCAGGAATCTGGGCACTTGAAACAGTGGCGCATGCAGACCTCCTTCTTATTATCAGGTTATCTATTAATTTATTGATAAATGTCTATTTACTTTGTTTTGAAAGTGCTGAAGGCTGCCCAGTGTGGAAATCACACCTTCGACTTCGGTAACCATTTTTCACCTTGTACAACCATGTTCAATATCAAATTTTTCCATTTAAATTGATTCAACTCTTTTTAATGTTAGTAAATTTATAAAGAATAACTCGTATTATTGGTGGCAAAACCTGTTACTTTAAAGCATATCCACGGACTGAAAACCATGCTCTATCAGAATTGTATTTAATAGATCACGGAGAATCTTCGCAAACTCCAAATCATCGTCGAATATCTTTAATAATTCAAAAAGTTATTATTCGTCTTAGTTGAAATGTTGCCCAGATTTTCGTTCCCATAATAACGAACAAGGATTGGTTGGCGTGTGGATTTTAAAATATAACACACCAATTAAAATACATTGCTGGAAAATTGTCAGATATTCATCAATATTTTCTTAAGAAACGGATGTCAAAGTTAGTAAATGTATGCAATTCAACGACACCATAACTCAATAAACAAATTATCCATCCGGACGTTTCATAACCACGTTCACGTAGTAAATGAAGCGGTATATTTGACCTAGTTAAGTGATATATTCACATTTCCCTCAGATAACTTAACAAAAACAAATGTGCAGTTATTCCGTACTCGTACACTGTGATCGATATGATATATAGATCAATTAGGCATGCAAAACATCCAACTTTAAAACATTAAAATATTTTGAATATATTGACGAATAAAATAAAACCTATTCGTTGGACCCAAAAGTTACAATAGTTTTTTCGTGTTAACTATCTTATCAACGAAGATTAATGGATAAATGTCATAAATTGGTTGATGTCCATGTTCGAAGTTTCTGATGGTATAAACGTTAATCCGTGTACTTTTTTTATTGATCCTAAATTTGTCACAAGCTCGAAGGTTTATTGATTTATATCGCATGCGTCATAAGTAAAAAAATCCAAAGTAAGCTTTGGTCGATATATCGAATGAAATTTTGGCCATTTTTTCATAATGCCATGGATATTGAAATAATTTTACGAGATGACAGAAATGCCTCCGTTACCACGAATTTGGTTCTAGAATTAAGAAGATTATGTGTAGAGGGGCAGACATAAAACGTTTCCTCCCATCTGCTTGATTTTGAATTCATGGTGTAAAAATTCCCAAGCCTTTTAATGCCATTGCCTAATAGCTGGATAAATGAATTCGCGATGTTTGTCAGAGTTTTGACAAACACAAAAAATAATTAGTGGGCAGTTCTTTAAAATCGAATTCATTTTAAGAAGAACCCGAGTATGTGAATTTGGAAAAGTAGCTAACAGAGTGTCGTCATGTACGCTCATACAACTCGTTAAATTGTGGACCTACTTTGAAAGAATAGAAATTGTTTCTAACATTTGACCAAGGGTAAGCGATGCCAAGTAACAAAAACCGAATGCCAGTGGGTGAAATATATTTATTTCCATCCAGATTCGATTAAAAAGCCATCCCTTTTCATCTGAATATCAAGAATTAGTAGACCACCTACGTTGATGGCTTTGATACACCTTAACGAAATTATTTAATTTTTTGTAAACATTAAATATCGCGATTTTGTTGCAGTTTCAAACTCTTTGCACATTCACCATAGATGTGTTACCAGAGGTTTGTTTAACTACTAACCGTCTTACATCACGTCTATGGAATTTAGAAATCTAGAACCATTTAAACAATGGAATACATTTAATGAGACGTATCGACATCATTTAGGTTGTTTTTATCCAACAAAACAAGCTAAATATCAACAGAAACGATAACCACTAGATGTACGATTAGCTAGAAGAAAATTAAAATACGCCAAAACCAGCAAGCCTTGGATCAACTTGGTCGACCATCAATATTTGGAATAACAAGTGACATCCCAATATACATTTGATTTAATTCATTTTTTTAACTTAACGTTATTACCACTTATAAAAATTGATGTTGACTCATTTGACAACTCGACTTAAGTGTCAAACCCCAAATTTCAAATTACACCATTTTTCAATTATGATATCTGGGGTTTTCAACCAAATGTCCCAAAATTTAAACAAATAAAGTTAAGAAAAAATTGTTAAAAAGATTGTTTCTGTAGAACTCCTGAGGAAAAACATGTAGATTCTCGGATCCACTCCTCACAATCGGTTTCTGAGATCTGAGTCGAGGCCTTAGAGACGGTCGGTAAGAGTATTTCCATCGAAGATACTCATGCCCGACTCTGTGATACTCTTCCACTTCGAGAATAGCAGCTGGATAGGATTTAAGTCTGGCGAGTATGGAGTAATAAAGAAGATTTGACGCCCTTGAGAATCCACAACTTTACGGATTTCGGTCAAATGGTGAAATCGGACACTATCCATGACGAATATCTTCGGATTGTTGGACAATTTTCTCAAACAGTCACGCAGAAATTCACAGAATCCACTTTTGTTGTACGAGACATCAAATCTTCTTTGTTCGTCGTGCTCGCAACAAACCGATCGAGCTGCTATTATAAAGTCAGGCATGAGATCTTTGATGGGAATACTCTCTTATTAACCATCTCGGTAGCCACTACTCAGATCTCGGAAACAAATTGAGCCGACTATATTAGGGAATATATACGCTTTGCCTCAGAAGCGCTACAGAGACAATATTTTAACAAATTTTTTTCTTAATATTATTTGCTAAAAAATGTTGGGCCATCTTATTGGAAAATGGTGTGATAGAAATTTGGGAACAGAAAAAAAACAGGCTTTACTATAAATATTACAAAGTGTTAAACTATAGCTCTCCTCGCTTATATTTATCAAGATCATAAAAAGTGGTGAGCACCATACGATCATTGAACTTTCTTCCAGCCAAAGACTCGTGTGCCTCCTTACAGTTCTCTTTATCACCAAATTCAACAAATATCTGGATTTATAACTGGAATTAACCTTGCCGACGTGCTCAAACGTTATCTCTGGGTTGTTGGGATCGGTTCGAGGAATTTGAACAGAAAGAACCTCTCCGTATTTAGAGCACTCCTGTCTTACATCTTCAAGGATATCTGGGTCAAAAGCAAGATACCTTCATATTCCCGATCGTCCTCTAAATCCTTATCAGTTAGGCAGTTTATAAGGCACAAAACTTCCGTGACTAGAAGATCGTGGGATATAATGTGGTCAGGATCGACACCAGGTACTTGCATTACTGACGGTATAATTCCACCAAGGTTAGTTCCTGCACGAGACCCAAGAACAGCACGCTGAACAACAAGCTTTTTATCAGAGATTTGCATCCCGTTCAATCCGGATATTGCCTATAATAAAAATGTAAAACAATATCTGTAACTGTTCCATCACGATATTCACAAAAGGCATATCCTTTTGATAATCCTGAGGCACCATCTTTAACGAGGTTGAAAGCTTTTAGTTCACCAAAAGCGGTTAAGAGTTCTCGGACTTGATCATCTGTGAGATGGACCGGAATGCATGCCACAAACAACTTGTTTAATGTATCTTGGAAGACATGTGGACAGCCTAAATTATATATATCCTAACCGAAATAATATCCATTGTGTGGCTGGTAATCGTTAGGTCGAACAATTTTGACACTTTTACCCTATATTATAAATTGAAAAACTTTGAACTCTACACCATCCAAAGCTAGAGCAGCGTCGCACTCTTCAGAGGTTCGAAACTATATAAATTATGACAGAACCTCAAGATAAGCAGTTTCGCCATCGTGACCCATGTCTAACGAGAGAGCAGGATCTCCAGGTTTTATCCCAATGTTCCGATTTTTCATTTCGGTGTTGATAAACTCAACGAACTCATCCTATGGTAAGGGAAATAGCAGACAGGGTCTGTTCCTTCAGGTAAATTCTCGATATAGAGTCGACGAGCCCTCAATATAATAGTTGAACCCTGGGGAATAGCCATAACAGGAAGTGATCCAATCGCTAAAATGTAAAAACGAAATCCATAAACAGTAAAAATTCAAATTCCTTATGAAATCTAAATGAACTTCTTCCACCTAAAACAAATAAATCAGATTAACACAGAAACTTGTTTGCATCTTAGTTCAAATTAAAAGGGCGGAAGAGATTCAACGTATCAGGTTTTACAACAAAACTTTGGAGAGAATTTGCAGACAAAGTTTTAAAACTATATTGGATAAAAATAATAAAAATTACAAAGATTTAAGCACCCGATAGATGTTTTTCCAACAACAAACTACAATGTGAGTTTAAAGTTTCAGTGTTAGAATGACAAATGATATAAATGAACATTGTAGCATGGTTTAAATCAAATATAAACAATTACGATAAATGATAACTCAACAGAATTCACGACTTATATCAATTTAGGCGTTGAGGACTTGCCAACATGTATATAACGAAGTTAAAAATTTATCAACCCAAGACTTGATCATATCGTTGAATTTCAGGAAAAATATGTTGAAATGGAAGTTATTATAACAATAACTTGAGTCCACAACGGCAAATTAATATCCTTTGTGAACGTAAAAAAATGTGATAGTTAATGTTGCCAAAAAGAGAAAAATCTTATTGAATAACAAAAAATTTGAAATTTGAGATTGTCTAAAATAAACTAAATAACGAACTACAAAAGAACATAACAAACAGAGATGGGCCTGCAAACGAGTAGCAGTATCAGCATGAAATCAGGTGATCAAAAATATTTAAAGGCTAAGTAGGATATAATAATCACAAAATAGATGAAGGTGTTGCGAAGAACTGTACTCTACCAATAAATACGAAACTTGATATTCTCAAAAAACCGAAAAAGTATTTAATAGATATTAAGCATAAGATTTCAAATAGTTTTAAGATGGAAAGAATAACAATAATAAACCGCTGAGTAAGTGTAAACCCTGAAACAATCCAAGCTTTAATAAAGCCTGCCAGCATAAATCCATTTTAAATATCAAATAAAAATAAGAGAACCTAAACATATGGATCTGCAACATAAAAATGACGAGGTAAAATTTTGATTATTAAGATAATCCATGTATCCAATATTTGGATTTATTTGTCAAACTAGTGACCCCAGAATGAGAAAGTCAAAAATATTGAGATTTATCAGGTTATAAAGCTATAATGACAATTTTTGAGGAATATTAGTTCGAATATATCAATAAAGAGTGTATAAATTGTCAAGCTCAGGTGTAACCATATTTTATTTTCAATATATAGGGTATAATTTCCAAAATTTTCAAAAATTCTTCATAAACTGAAATCAAATAGATAGCAAATCTTCATAAACTAAACTGATATCAACAACATTTTGTGTTTAATATTTTCATTTTTTTTAAGCTCCAGGCTTCCAACATAGCATAGCGAATGGACCTGACGATTTTTAAAGAACCTAATAAATATTTTGAAATCGAAAAGGCTTCTTTCCACAGTTTGATCTTAATTTATCAAAAACATTACTCTATTTAATTGATGAATGTTTCTGATTTTTCATGAGATTTTTAAACAAAAGTTCTGTGATAGACACGCTTGTAGTTTTGTAAGTGACAAATAATTGACATTCCGAAGGCACCCAAATCTGAAATTAACTAATTTAATTTGAACCTAGATTACAACAAAACTACACAATGCTAAACTCAAACACCTTCTACAACCTTCAACCAGGGTTTACCATAAACAAAACGAAATAGAATTTCAATTAGAAGCATGTCTTAAATTCTAAGAATTATAACTTATCAAAAGAAGTAATCGTTAACATCTAAAACATTTTATTAAAAGCATATATATATATACTCAAGACTAAATTATATCGGATAAAAAAATAATACTTTTCCAAACATATTTCAAAAGTATAACAGTTTCTCAAGTGAACATAAATCTCTAGCGAACTCAGAGTAGCTTAAAGCTCATAGTGAAGGTTACTTTATGTCAAAAGAGATATTCAACGATTGTTGATATAAATAAACAATTATTTTTTATTTACATGCTCATGTGATAATTCTTATAATTATTAAATTATATATTATAGATTTAATCACACAAAAAATATATATATGATAGTTAAAGCATGAACCCAATCTGGATAAAAGAATCGACTGAAACATTCTGAGTTGTGTCAAAATTAATTTGAAGAATGTGGTCATCGAGTATAAGTTGAAACGTTTATGAGAAATTCAAACACGATTTCGAAGCTACTTTAAGATAATTGAATATCGAATTTAACAAACTTAATAAACCATAATTGGTGACACTCTTGATAAAATAAGAAGGGGTTGTAAAAATTGTTGTTCAGCATGTGTATTCACTGATAACATCATTTGACAAGGTGAAAACTTTCTTGATCATTTAAATTATTAATAAATAAACACAATTACCTTTAAGATGCTTGTATTCAGACACTGGTGTATCTTGATAACCAGGAGGACCAATGTCAAATAATGTTGGTCGACTTAGTAATTCTAATTAAATTACTTGCTGAAATCGATTTTGTAAACCAATTTAAAGGCCTTTGAGCGTTGCATTTCTATGTTTAGCCAAAATACCTCGCTCTCGATTGGCTTGCTCTCTGCGAAGTTCTTTTTCCTTTGAAAAACCATCGTCAGATTTCTCACGGTAACGATCACGTCCTCTGTCCCTATCAGGCTCGTGGTATTTATCACGACCCCTACTGCGATCACTGTCTCTGTTCCGGTCACGGCCTTCATTCCTATCTCGATCCCGACCTCTTTCGGCATCTCGGTCACGTTCACGGCCTCTTTCTCGACCGGAATCTTGATAGCGATCATAATCACGGCCCCTTTCTCTTGAATAGTCTTTTCCCCGTCTTTGGCGATCTGAGTGAAAAAATACTGTACCACCGCCATCCCTCGCACCACGGGATTCACGAGCCCCATCACCATAAAAATCTCTAGAGTCGCGGTAATCACGACGATCGTCTTTGAAACGTCCTTCATCTTCATCCGCCTGATAGTGACCTGAATATCCCTGTTGATACATTGCTTGTGACGATTGATGATTTGGACACAATTCCCCACGAGTTTGCGCGTTAATTTTTTTTTATTTAATCTGAAAAAATGGTGCTGGGTTTTGTGGATCACGTCATGAGGACATGGCTCGATTTTTAACATTAGGAGCATTCAAAAACGTCGAAAATAAACAAAATATGCGCATGTTTAAATGTACTGCGTTTTATCCTCTAATTATTAGCCTGGTGTATGTTACCAGCCGTTTCGGAGCTAATAGATAAGATGAAATACTTAAGGGATTGCAAGACGTGAATATAGTCCACTCACGAAAAATGTCTTATGTTAACAAATCCAAACTAACACCTGTGTTTATGTACTGTTGATGTTCTTCAACCTTTCCACTGTTGTTGATCCCTTGGGACATTAAATTACTAGCCGATGTTGTAACATATCAATGTTTAACAGTTGGGTTCAATCATTCCTTGAGCGAACATGGATTAGATCTACTTTTATGGTTTAAAAAAAGTGTTAATTTTATCCTAATGTCTTCATAGATATTCATGTATGGACGACATAAAATAGGATCAATTTATGTAGGATTATGCATATTGTTGCGACTTTTGATGTTCTGGATATTTGTTGTGCTTGATGATGGATCCTTTGACTTGATTCTGGCTTCACAAAAATCTTTTTTATGTGCATTGGTAGGAGAAGAATATAGTGACCAACCTTTGACTTCAAATCAATTATTAATAAACATACTTCGTCAGGATGACGAAATATACGTTATCAACAAATAGCAAATAAAATAGTTTGGCGTCATAATGCTGTCTCAAAAATTTTAAAACTAAGTCAGCCAAGTTTTGGTAATCACCCTTTAAGTAATGAAAAAAATACGACGCTAAGAAAAGACGAGAGGTCAAACGGATTTGACGTCACCGGTTGATGTAATAGTCATTATTATCAACGAGATACAAGAATTGTCGAGTTTAGCTGACCTGACAAGTAAAAATGACTCTGACACTGGTAAAGATTTTTCACAAACAACGTATAAGCTGACTGCAAGGATGTGTCGAATATAGGATTTTACTTTCATTTTCTTTTACCAGTCTTCGGATTGATAATTTTCTCAGATTTATACAAGAGAACTTTATTATTTTCAATTCAATTTTTTATTTCTTTAATGATATTTGATTTTTTTCGATTGTCAATATATTTAGCTTTGTTAAACCAAAACACCTTATATATTATGACATATCAGCTATAATAATTTGAAATCGTTGTATTATCCACACAAACGATACTGGATCCCAACGGGTGGTAAAAATCCGAGCTCGCGTATTGGTCCATTTCTATCGATTTCTTAATAAAACTTTTGAAAATATAATAAGTTGATCAATAAACAACAAATAGATATTTATCACATATTATCCCCATTCTTTATCAAACAAAAAAATTTCTCTTTCTAAGAAGTGGCTTGGTTGGAATGATGTATCAGTTTCGTGGAGTTCCTTAATTTATTTTTTTATTTTGGTGTCGGTTAAAAACTTCCCGTAATACCTCGACGTTTACTTTATAAGAAATCTGTTCCCAAGGGCGGACTAAAGAGTACGCAAGCGAGTAACTGTTCGATTTTCTGATGTTTTCGATATTAAAATGACATCTATCAAGATCAAAAAATTATCATTTTGCCCAAATACCTTAAAAACATAGCATCAAATAGGTCCAGAAAGGAACCATTTGGATACGTGAGAAATTTCCGGTAATGCGACATCACCCCTTAAGGAGTTCGGCGATGACAATTCCGCGCATAAAAATATTACTGTTCAGTGTATAATGTAAGCCACTCAATAATTCGTCCTTTTAGGTATCTATGATTTAATTTATTGCTGTTTATTATGAGAAGAATATGGTTTGCCTTGACATAATCGCTAATTTTACAGTTATTAAGAACTGTTTAAAATTAAACGAGTAATATTTATTTGAGTATGTAGATTTGATTTACAGTTGATACTAAGATAATTTTCAGCAAAACAGCAGCCTTATACTTATTTAAGAAGTTCAAATGATATGATAAAGGCATCTGCAAGAAGCTTGAAAGTAGATAAAAGTGAGATATTGATTTTTTCGATTACATTTACCTATAGATAATGTTTTAATACTAACCAATTATTATAGTCTAGAGATGCCCAAACTTTTTTCACTGATGGCCGCAGACCATTGCGCATGTTTAAACTATATCAAATTAACTAATAATATTTCAAAATATGTTTTTATCTCTAATTAAGCTTAAATTTTAGTGTTAAAGGTGACCTTAATGTTTTCAATGACTTTTTCGATATAGGGTTCAAATCTTGTCGTAACTAGCCTCAAGATAGAGCAGCTATTCTTGTCCGTTAAGTTAAACCTAAATTTATTTTTATTTAGATTCATTAACGAAAAGGATTACTCACATAGGAAGTTATTCCAAATTCGGACAACGTATTGAAAACCATGTCTTTGACACGCCTTTATGTGTTCGAGTTTAAACTTACTTAAAATTTTGTAATTATAATGTTTTGATATATAGACTTCAATTGATGTGAACACTGAAGATCAATCACGTCTACATGGCAGGTATCAGGAATAGACTCCACTTGGCATGAAAACAGATCAGTGATTAAATTGAATAGATTCTTATGCTCTCTTAAGTCATCAAAGCGCTGGTTAAATTCTTCCATCAGTGTTTGGTAATGGCAGTAGTAACTTCTAAATTCGCATTTCAATCCTTTTTGAAAGGTTAAACAGACTGGAAAATGTCAAAGAGTTCTAGCCTGCAAATGGGCGAATATAGTCTTAACTTAAGGATGAAAGATTGCGTTTCCTGATACATGTCGAATATAAACTAGTCTTTTCCTTGTAGACGCTGGTTGGATGTATTCAAAAGGTCTGTCACGCCTGTCAATAAACAAGTCTCTCTATCACTCTCTGTCGGAAAATACGGAGAGGTCTTGAACTCTTGAATAGAGGAATTTGTAATTTTTATCTTTAAAATCCACAAATAGTTTCAAAAACAATCCACGACTGAGCCACTGGATATCGGCATGATATGAAATATCGCTATATTCTGCTTCAATGTTTTTAAAAAATGATTTTAACTTTCCATGGTTAAATCCTCTGGATCGTATGAAATTCACCGATTTGAAAAAATATTTCATAAAGTGATCGAATTTCAAAGTAAGAGCACAGATAGATTCCTAGTGAATCATACAGTGGTATATGATGATACCGTCTCTTGAAATCTCGAGTCCCTGCAAATTGGATAGCAAACGAGCAATAAACCCAGATTTTATTCCAACAACTGATTGCGCCCCATCCACAGCAATCCTTGAAATCTTTGACCATTCGATTTTTAAGTTTGATAGAACAGACATCACTCCTCGAAATATATCTTCACCACACGTTCGACGATGAAGTGAGGTCATGCCAGCTAGTTCTTAATTCTTTATCAAATCCTTCATTAACTGCATAAACAGAGACCAACAGTTGAGATAAGTCAACGTTTTCTATGCTCTCGTCAACAACAAGTTAAGAATACTTAAGTTGAACAAGTTTATCAGACAGCTGTTCAAATATGTCATTTAATAGGACTTCGACTCGAAGCTGAATAGTTGATCCGAAGAGTTGAATTTTGTCAAAAAACGTCAGTCTTTTCAAGGCATAACTCTACACAAAGAGCTTGCATGTATTCGTTGATGAAATCAACTCACTAATTGGAGGCGAGCACATTACAATTATATTGGCTCATCTACAACTTGCTCTGGAAAAAAACTTATTTGTCTTCACGTTTGCATGATAAAAACTTTTAATTGGCTTCTGCCGATTTTTTAAAAAGGGCTATTTTATCATTTCTTGCAGAGCCTTTCAAGTTATCGAATGTTTCAGCATGCTTAGTTTCGTTGTGCCGCCTGCAGTGGAACTCCTTGAGAACTTTGACCGAATGCGAACAAATTAAGCAGAGGGCTGTTTGGGCGAAAATATACATATTTATGTCGATTTTTATTTAAATTGATGGTCCTTTCGGTAAAAGTAAAGCAAGTCGGCATCGTTGGGACATGCGCAGTATAAAAAAAAGGAAAGTATCGCGGGAAAGTCGATTCGTGAACTGACAATTTCGCATTTATCGAGCGAAGAAGCCTGTATCCAGTTTTTTTATAGAAGTGGGACTTCTAAAATCGGACGTATGCGGTGTCTGTTCTCATAAAATGTCAAAAATAAACGATTCTAAAGCTAAGACTAGTATTAATTATTAATTGTTGGAATACATTTATTATTGTCTCGCGTGTCGAAAGAAAGTTAATCCTTGTAGAAACACCTGGTTTACTAAAAATAAACTCTATTTCAGACAATTTACTATTGATTTATAGTTGGGCCCACGATTTTTCAGTAGAATTAGCTGTTAGAGAAACACAACTTTAGAGGCCCACTGTCATTGATTATTTGTATTTCATTCGGTAATCGCTGTTTTAATGACAGGCAAGTATGCACGGATTGTATAAATGATAATAGGGAAGTAATCGGTGGACCAGGAGTCGAGGTTGAAATAGACGAATCATTATTTTACAGGAGAAAATACAACAGAGGCAGGATCTTGGGATGTGGGTGGTTCTTCGGAGCAGTTGAAAGACATGATCATTCAAAGTCATTCTTAATGGTTTTCCCGAATCAAAAAAAAGAAACCTTGATCCCAATCATTAGAGAACGCATTGCGAGGGGATCGATAATAATTTCATGCGTTGAAACATGAAGGGGTGCGCAGAAACATAGTATGTAAAATTTTGGTGCACGGCAATCTCCCTGAAGTAATTCCTGTTTTAAATTACAATTTTATTCTGCCTATATGCCAATATTCCATATGATAAATATGTCAGATAGAGCTGGTATAAATATTTATTATTACTAAATTCTGTTAAAATTATTTACATTAATGATGCCCGAAAATTGATTATAAAATTTATAAAAGCAACAACTAAAATAACCGTTAATAAATATATATGGTATGACATCTACTTGATCATATATTTCCGAATTTATACATCTATTCTTTTTTTGGTCCCGAATCGGTGTAAATAGCATCCAAATCAATCATGTTTCCTAATTATATATAAAATTTGATGCGCACAAAATTATTCATCTGTTTCCGGTTTGTTGATGTTGTTTTAATTGTGTTCATTAGACTGAAAACATGTTCGCAGTCTCCTCTCGATACTTGAAATGTTCCATAGACGTTAAACAGACGTGATAACCCTTTCGTCTCGTCACCCTTAATAACACGGGCTATGAAGTCATCTAAAGTGCAAATTGAACCTGCTTTAACTTTTTTCACAAGAATATATTTAAATAGTCATATTGTTCAGATATTTTTGGAATGAGATATTCTTTGAATTTGAATATTATTCATGAAAACCTAATAAATTTGTTAAGATTATCCTTGCCGTACTTGAAAAATGATTACTTTACAATACCTCTATTGAATTATTTGAAACTATATCATCGATAGTGATTTGGTATTCTCCATTTTCTTCACGAGTATTTGAATTATTTATCAGCGATCTTTTATATCTGAGTGCTCCACATGTTATTTCGACTGTATTTTGTCATTCTATGAAAACTATTACTAAGATAAATAAACACATTCTTAACTGGATCTGTTAATTTTTTCAAGAAACCATGACACAATAATCTATTTAATTAACATAACTTAACAAAAAACAGTGCGCGAAACGAACATCTTTCGAAAATTATATACAGTAGGCATACCGCTCGCTGAATTTCTTGAGAACGTTGTAATATTTTTTTAATATTACATGATTAATTGTTTAGTTTCAAAAGACTATTTTCAAAGATAATCTAAGCGCCACTAGCGTATATAAAAAATTTTAAGACGGTACATTACAACTTCTAAATGTCAAAATATTAAAAATAACGAACAGATACTTTTGATATAAAATCAAAAAAATAACACTTTTATTCTGTTGAGTTTTTGAAAAATGAATTGAGTGCAAATCTTGGAAAATTCAAATAGTTTTGTGTACGCATGTAAGGGTACCCATAAAATATACTTAAAAGTAGCTTCAACTGGTTGTTGTTGAATAATTAGTTAATTCGAGAGTCACTGACTAAGCCACGACAGAAAAAGGTCAAGATAGTTTCGATTTCACCACCGACTAGTTTTCAGCACGTATATCAAGAAATATCGTGCGCGGAGGAATCTTTTTTCGCGCGCTGCCGCACACAGGCTCAGCTTAGAGGGAACATATGTCAAGAAAGTGGTCCTGTAGGATAACTACGTATTTTGGAAGTTCTGGCTCATTTATATAGATCTGTATTTATTCAATTTCAGTGTCTTGATCTAACACAGTAGTTTTCTCTCAAAAAAACGAAATTGTCTATTCATTGAGCTTTAATGTATTGAATTGTGTATAGAGTGGGGAAACCATGACTGGTTTTGGTTTGCATGAGCATCTACAACAGATTGTGGGCAACAAGATTTTGGCGCGACGGCGTTTTTCCTAACGATTTTCGCATCATTATTCTCTTTGATATTATATCTTCGCCTATGTCCAAAAATAACCATAATTTAAGAAAAATTGTTCAGTATTTGATATTTTTTCCTCTTACAATTTTTGAGACAACTCAATTAATGGAAGAATCAACGATATGAACACACTTGACTCAGAACCCATATAGAACTTATCCTTTTTCTTTAATCATCGAACATAGATTGGTTTACCCTTGTGTTTATTTGAAACTAATATTGTCATCATTCAGATTGATAATACATTACCTTTGAATGACTCGAGTTTATCATTTTATTCATTTATCGCTTACTTCAAATTTTTGATACGTGTTTTCAAATTACTCACATATTCCCCAAATATCAAATACGCAATTTGTTATTTAGAACATTAATTTAAGAACTTTATTTTCTTGAAATTTAAAACTTACCAAAGGTCTAGCGCTATATTCATGATATACCTACGACAATATTACATTTTTGAACCCAGATGCCCCAGTATCACGTATCATCCTGCTAGCTAATCGAATCAGAGTTTTTGGTATTGAATTGTCGGCAAAATATAAACTGTTCTTTTGTGGTTCCAGCAACACGTCAATTGATTTCACATGGAGGTACTTCATTCGACTCAAAATGGATAAACTAAGCTCATATTTTTGTTAAAGGCAATTTTCAAGGTTAGAAAATTGATAGGGGCAGGGCATGGGATAGGATTATATTTTGAATAAATCGTAAATCAAATGTTTATTTTCACCCTAAATATCGATGTAAACAGTTAAGACAACATAGGTAGTTCTTGAGCACTCCTTTTGAAATAAATGTACTTAAAAAAGTGACGCATAATATGATCAAACTTTTCATAGAACAAAGACATTCTTTGATGAATATCATCGCCTGATACGACATTCTCAATACGTTTCAAACGTGAGGCGATTCCGGTATATCAAATTTATGGTCAAAATTACCACATATCAAGGAAAAGGATAATGATATTCGAAAACGTAGGAATTAATATCAATACGACTTAAGTTTATCACTATCTAATAGGTTAGCGTCTAGTTGATGGGTAATCACTTAAATTCGAGCCACAGTATTTTTTGACGTTTTTGTGAACCTGTAACCCTCCCCCTTGATTTTCTTATTGAATCTCTAATATTAAGATTTTTGATATAGAAAGTCCATATTGATGTACTTCACTGAATTTATGGATTTGAAAATTTTTTAATGGCTGTACATTTGATCAAAAGGCTGATTCAGTCATTGATGTTCCCTCAACTCGCTGTCTATTCCAAACCACTTGTTGTATGTGTTTATTTAAAATTTTGATAACTTTACGATTGATGATTTTTGAATCGCATCACCGCCTAAAAAGTTGCACCGAAATTGATTACTCGAAAATGCAATCACCATATTGTGTGGGTTTTAAGAGCGTAAACTAAGAGGAAAATGTCTATATTCATACAATATGTGACCATTATCCGTTATTTTACCTTATTGCTTTAATAATAGCCTATCCTTTTTCATTCACATTTAAAAATTTACACGCCGATTCGATGTCAACTAACGGTTTACAGTAGACCACATTGCTTTGACCTCCTAACAATCGGCGAAAATCAAATAAGCAGCGAATGCTTTATGAGAGATAATTTATCCATTTGAACGAGATAAACAATTTATCATGACTGATTGGCGTCCATTCCGGATATACATGATAAAAATAACGTTTACTTTTTTGTCATCCACGACAAGCCTCAACAGATGGCAGTCTCAATCTCTAAGGACTATATGCAGTTTCCATAAAAAGGATAGTGAATTAATGGTCCCTGGGGTCAAATGAATGAATTGACATTCTCTCATTTAAATGGTGAAAATGTAAACGTTATTTAGGACATTGTTTATTCGATGAAAATCCTGAGCAGGTATGTTAGAAATAAGTTGGATGCTACTAAATGACAAGTAGATGATGAATTAATGAAATTAATTTTGACTCACAGGTCATTACTAATTGAAAAAGTTGTTTCGATGCCTATTAAAAGGGGTGTTTACAGAGTGTATGGGCAAACCAATAGGAGGTATGATTGTTGTTCAGAATAACCCTGATCTAAATCGGATTCCAGAGCTTTCTGGTAATAGGCCAAATAAACTCTGCTAGCCTAAATTCCTTCGCATATTTGCACATATTGTTGTCAAATAAAAGATTCATATCATTATTAATTACCGTAATTATCCTATTAATCACGCCAAACACTTATAATCACCACAATTCATCAAAATCTGCATTATTTTATGAACAACTTATAAATGCGTTGTGGGAAATTAAAACTGGGAAATAATTACCTTTCACAGCCTCCGCAACTCATTGAGTAAATAGAGATGAAATCCTTAATCAATAATTGCCTTATCTTATCACAAAATGCCAAAATTTAGTTTTATTAGACGGCATAATACCCATTCATTTCCTGTTATATATCGAATTTTTGAAATATGAAAATCAATCTGCAGGTGTGGGCGTTTAACATAAAACAATTATCATCAGTAAAAATCACATAAAGTTTTCGTACAATCTCATGAGTCACCATCTATACACGATTCCCGGTTCAATGCGAATTCTGAATAAATACATTCGTCATCTCTCATCACACGATAAACACAATACCGCATCGCCGCATAATGTCTCATTTACCTGCAGATAAGAAGAAAAGACTTCATACTATCGCAAAAGAGATCGTCGCAAAAGGAAAAGGAATCCTGGCGGCTGATGAGAGCAATGCTTCAGTTGCAAAACGATTTTCTGAAATTAAGTTGGACAACACTGAAGAGAACCGACGTCTCTTTAGACAAATGCTGTTTAGTGCCAAGGGCGCAGAAGAATATTTGGGCGGAGTGATATTCTTTGAAGAAACTTTTAAACATATGGACGATTCTGGCAAATTATTTGTTGAACTTCTTAAAGAGAGGGGTATTAAAGTTGGCATAAAACTCGATAAAGGATTGGTGACTATCCCTGGGACTGACGATGAAAAATTTACCCAGGGATTCGATGGATTGGTGGAAAGGTGCAAGGAATTCGCCCAGAAAGGAGCCGTATTTGCTAAATGGAGATGCGTTCTCAAGATATCCAAAAAAGGACTTCCATCGGAACTAGCCTACCAAGAAGTTGCCTGTACTTTGGCAAAATACGCCCTTATCTGTCAAGAAAATGGAATTGTGCCAATAGTCGAGCCTGAGGTCTTACGGGACGGCGATCACGATCTTCAAACTGCACAAAAGGTCACTGAAACGATTCTTTCGAAACTGTATGACGCTTTGACGTTTTACGGAGTGTACTTAGAAGGTACTCTTCTTAAACCCAACATGGTAACGGCTGGCGAGGCTTGCCCAACCAAATATACCCCCGATGAGGTCGCTGAAGCTACTGTAGTGGCTCTGTCGCGGACTGTTCCGTGCGCTGTCCCTGGTATCACATTTTTATCTGGTGGTCAGTCTGAAAAAAGTGCAACACATCACCTATCACTTATAAACAAGAAGAAAGGTCAATGTCCGTGGTCACTCACATTTTCGTTTGCACGTGCGCTGCAGAATAGCGCTGTGTTAAAATGGGAAGGGAAAAAGGAGAATGTGGCTGAGGCGCAAAAGATTCTTCTTAAACGAATGGCATTCAACAGCCAAGCTTGTACGGGTCAATATGATCCAGCTGCTGATGTCGGAGCCACGTTTGAGGGATCCCTTTATGTTAAAGGACATGAATATTGAATATCTTTAAAAACGTTTAGTTTATGAAAAGATTTTCACAGATTTTTAAATTTATTTTATGTCGCCTTTTTGTTGTCATTTCTTCATCTTAATTCATTAAGGTTGCTTGCATTGACTACAGAATGAGGGTAGACTAAGCTATGTTAATGTGGTACTCGAATGGTCTTATTTTTATCACCTTGTTTGATGTGCAGTGGTTACAAGATTGTCATTGAACACTAAGATGAATCTTGGATTTGTGGTATTTTTATGGCAGAAACCTTTCAATTTGAATTAATTCCAACTCCATTATATGAAAAATGATCTATGTCGAAGTAGATTTACTTCATATGAATACTCTTGTTCTCATAACAAGAACCGGACATGTGTAGCATCGTGCTGTATGTTTTCCAAATTTTCATCGGTGTTATATCTAGGATTTACAACCTTCAATTCAACACCTCCATATGTACTAACTTGTGGTCACTTTTATGTATGCTTCCAAATTGACACTGACTTAGATAATCAAAATATAAAAAGGCGCAGATTTTGTTGTGATTGAATCTGTATGTTGGCAACATTTCCATGTAATACATTGAACCGTGTTAAATAACCATTAGTACAAATGTAGGGACCACTCCTCTTCCAGACAGATTTAAAACTAGTACTGTTACACAATGAGATGTAAGTGAAGAAAAACTACCACGTATCTGTAGATCCAATATCATGTCGTCAAAATGTAAAACATTCGAAAATAATCACATTATCAACTCGTCTCAAAATTGAATCAAGAGACCAATTTTGTGAAGCCTAAGTTTATCCAGGCTTTCAAAAGTAACATGATTCCAGGCTAGTGACTAGTCGAACCCGAGTTTACTTACTGATACATCGAATCATGTATCATCAGCACTCACACAATAGATAATTTACCTATTGAACTATGGACTTGTAATCGTCCTGAATAACAGCTCTAACTTGTGTCTGAGAAATATATAAATACATTGATCAAGGATTTGAAGATTAAAATCACTTAGTTGTACTTTAAGAATGACCGAAGACATTCTAAAGAATGAAAAAAACACTGGTATCTCGCTAATTCCTGATCCAAAGATTGTTCTTGTATAGTACTTGAGGGGAAAATTGTTGAACTTTCTCGAGTCTAAAATTAGTCAAAGTGTAAATTTAATATCTTAAATCGATATGTAGAACCAAGATATTATTAAAGGAAACCTGCTCATCATTGGTAATTTCTTTCCGTTTGCATTTATAAAATTACAAGTTTATCCCAGTTGCTTTTCATCGTTGATAATAGATAAAGAGTCCTATTACACCATTTTCCGTTCAAGATGTCCCAGTGTGTCATCCAAGATTGATGTCTAGCGCATGACTCAACTAATCTTAATCAAAATGTGTTTCAATCAAATTCCCAAATTTTTAAAATAACTAAAATTACGAAAAAAATGTTAAAAAGATTCTCTCTGTAGTATTATTGAGGAAAAATATAAAGATTCCCGGATCCAACTGGCGCAATCTGCTTGCGAGATCTGAGTGGAGACTGTAGAGATAGTTGATAAGAGAGTATTTCCTTTAAGAGATACTCATGATGACTTTGTGATACTCTTCCACTTAGAGAATAGCAGCTCGATCGGATTTAATTTTGGCGAATATGGAGGAATAAAGTAGATTTGATACCTCTTACAACAAAGTTAAATTTTGTAAATTTTGGTGTGAGTGCATGTGAAATTTGTCCAAAACTAAAAATATTTATCATGGATAATGTCCTATTTCACCATTCGACAGAAGTCTGTGAAGTTGTGAAGACTCAAAGGCATCAAACCTCTTTTATTCCTCAGTACCCCCCACAACTAAACCCCATCGAGTTGCTATTCTCGAAGCGGAAAAGTGTCACAAAGTTGGGCGGGAGTACTTCTTTAAGGAAATACTCTCTTATCAAAGATCTCCAGTCACCACTCAGATCTCAGAAACAGATTAAGCCGGCTGAATCAGAGAATCTACACGTTTTGCCCCAAGAACTCTACAGAGAGAATCTTTTTAACACTTTTTACTTAATGTTATTAAAAAAAAATTGGGACATTTGACTGAAACACCCATACAGTTTGATTGAACTAATTGAATCATGCTCGAAAAACGTAAATCTGAATGGCACACCTGGACCTCTTGAACGGAAAATAATGTAAACGCCATATGGTCCTTGGTATCTCCTCGAATATCTTTAATATCTTCAATAAAAGAAGTTGGGTGAAGTCAAAACATCCAAAATAGAGAATATTTAGTATCCGCTCATTAAGACCCTGATTGTAAGCGTTTTTTACAAGGGGCTTCGTAATCCAAGACGTAGTGATGAATAAACATTTCGACAAGAGGGATTTTTGTGAGATTGGGCATTCACATTAATTTTACTTCCGACGAATTGCTGGAAATTCGATTTGGAATTATCAATGATACGTTACATGTTATACGCCATAATTGAAGTGGAATCGATCCATACCACACCTTTTCCCCCATCCCACCGCTCTACAATGCTTGTTTACCTAGTTTCATGTAATGATATATGACGAAAGTGTTTCTGTCTGCGTTGCTGACGTCAGGAAAGGAGACCCAGATCACATGTACGACTAATAGCTGAATCAGTCGATAGCCCTCAAGATTTTAGGAATGTCACCCCGTTTCTCATTGACTCGACCCTCGTTCTCATCAACATGGCCTGTAAATTGTCAGCTGTGTTTAAGAGTGACTCGGTTACTATTCGATCAATAACTCAGGTTTTTTGTGATATATCGGACACGAGTACAGCAGTCATAACGAAAACCATCCACAAACTATTGACTCCTGATTTCTTGTGTCGAGAAATTTTCCAGTGTGAAAACGAAAGAGGTAATATATTTTTAGATTTTTACGATCGATTGACGTTCCAAAAATTTTGAACAATGCTTGTATGAAAATTAGCCGTTTTAATCGACAAATATGACCGGTTGCGAATTCAAACCTCGATCATTCAATGTCGTTTTAATTTTTATTCAGCCTGTGGGTCCGAATCCTTTAATTAATTTGAAATCAGTTCGTGCAGATCTAAAAGAACCGATTTACCTAATTTAGAAGTTGCTGGCCTACTTTCTTGGGTCTAGGGCAGTTTAATTCACATTTGAACAAAATTTGATAATCTCGAAATAAATAGCCATTCTCTGAATAATTGGGGTTTTTTGACACGGTAATCCAATACATTGATGGTTAGGTTCAAGGGAGTCTATTTTATCACTATTGAGAAGCACAACACTTATACCATTCCCGTTTTGAAAATATTCGATCATCTCAAACACATCTAATTGAAATTATTCTATGCTTCCATCCGATAAATAGAGAATGAACCATAAAAATCGTAGCCGCTGAGGAAAATCACACGAGTACTGTGTTCAGCTGTCCAGTCATCAATTTTGTAATCAACATGCGACATTGATCGTAAAAGCGTGATGAATTTCGGTCAAACTTCGAAAGAGACTGCCTGATATCTATCACCAAAACAATTATCGAGTGCCGATATTTCAACAACCACTTGTTCACAGTTTGTCCCGTTTTAGCGCAGTTTGGAAATTCGAAGTCATGTCAAAACGATATCCTTTTTTCGCTTTGTTTAGAACATAAATACTGGTAAGGTGCTGTGGATCATGAGCAACCAACCGATTGTTCCAAACGTATCATTAAATCTCTAGATCAATTCTTGTCCCGAACTTTTTAAAAGGATATCCACCTCTATATTGCAGAGAATCCATTTCGCCACCCCCATAGCTTAGCGATGGTGGTCTATAATCAACTTCAGTTTTTTTGAGTATTTACAAACACCCAACTTTCAATAATAATTAATGCCATAATATAGTTATTTCCACGAAGCAGAGCCCTCTTTGTTTTGGATGCCAGGTGTCAAATCACTAACCCAGGCTTTGATGAAGTTGATAAAGAAACGGAATGCTTATGAAGATATGATGAGTCTTTCTGAATCGGTTTGCAGTGACTTCAACATAAAACTTTCATCCCAAAAGGTATTATCGCATCTGAAAAGTGTTTTGACATGTTGAAATGGCTGAATAACAAAATTTGGATACTAATTCTGGACGGAAACTATCTACTTGCGTGTCAGTTTTTGCATTTCTGTGACGTATAAACTATATTTTTTCATTTTCAATTTTAGTAACTTCTGTACTGGTTTTACATAAATATGCCCATAAATCAATCAGTAGAGTTTTGATACGTCGATTGAGTCTTTCATCATCATGTTCCTTTTACGAAATGATATATTTCGCGTTGACTCAAAGAAACTCACCAGAATTATTCGAGTAGTGGCTAGCTTTTTATGCTTTCTGGTTGATGTTGAAAATCAACCTCCTAGCTCCCGTAATATGAAATAAACATTATCTGAAGGACGATGTCACTGTACACATTTGAGTTTTTGGAAACCAATTGTTTGTGATAAACAGAATACGCCAATATTATTTGCAATCTAAATTAATACAGTTGTACTGGATCCTAGATGGAAATAAGGATGAATTATTCATCACTGTGCTCTGATTACTTGTTTTTTACTTGTTGATTCTATTCCAATAATTGATCGAATATTTTAAAATTGATTTCGGAATAATTATTTAGAATTTGATGATTGCAAAGGATTCAAAATAGAGTATCCTTAACATCTTGAAATCGTGGACAATTCAAATTTTGAGCTATAATTACAATTAACTGGAGATTGAGGTGAGTAATTCGCCTGTTATCCTTTTCACAATTTCACTATGTTCAAAATTTGATTTTCTTCGATTTAAATGTCCAGAAATTGCACCATTTGACTGTGAAACGATTTTTGCAAAAAAATAAATAGTTCCGTTTGGTTTGGTATAATTTCAGAGTTGACAGACAGAGTTCAATGTTGATGATCGTATCCAATCCGCACATATAATTTTTATGAATCCTCTTGTGGTGTGCTTTTCAATAAATATATTTTGAAACCATGACTACCACTAACTTCATGGAAATATGGGCCATCATATTTAAATCTATTTTGATAAACTCGAATTGATGGGTTGAAATTTATGAGAGTATTTCAAATCGAGAATTTCAATTCGTGAAGATATCAAAAAGCATGTACGTGTTCAATCAAATCAATTTAATAGATTTGAATGATTTGAAGTTAGTTTTACTGTCTTCCCTTTCCAACGCCAAAATCCAAATTGAATATTTCGCCATCTTAACAGGGCATGACTTAACTTTTTACCTTTCAAAACTCTTTTCATCTTTTTGATTTGGTTTTTCGAAATTCGGATTGAGATATTCGAGAATTTTAAACCTCGAAAAAGATAGGTTATATAATGACCTTAGTGTGATTTTGAGATTAGACGAAATTAAAGTGTGGCATTTACAAGTGATAGTCTTTTTTGTCTCACCAAAGTAAACTGATAACGTTTGGGAACTTAAGAACACGATAATTTCAATCTTTCAGTCAATTGGAGGCTTTATGGGAAGCTCTCTTTAACCGAGTTGATCAGCTATTAACTTTATAAATAAATGAAAAAAACTCGATTGGCTTTTTCGATTTTATAATAACGCAGTGGTTCGAATCAGTTTCATTTCTATTTATTATTGGTGGTTGTATTTTCTGGATTGAAACAAAAAGGCATCCAAGATTGAATAATGTTTGAACTTAATTGTTAGATAAAAGGAACACGGACAATATATATATATTTAGTAATAGTTAGATATTTGACAGCAAAGAATGAAAATTTTTGAAATGTAAAAGAGAATTAAATTATATTAACTGGTATAAATCCAGATATTTCATTCATAAACTAAAGAGCATGTATATGTGTCGAATATGTCGATACTCGCGTTTTGATTGATGAGACTTGCAAGAACACTGCCTTGCAATGGATGAACAAATACACTCGGTATTTTGATTTCGGATTCATTCATAACTCCATCTCCGCTCATATGAACCATCGAGGGAACCGAGTAAGGGGCAATGGCTTGATCATCTATCTTAAATATAAAACTTACCAACAATCACAACTGCCCTAGCACCAGCATTTTGCGCGTTTTTAACCTATTTTATTTCAACATTCAAAATTTTGGAAACAACGAAAATCGACCGTTGTTTATTAAGAAAGGCATAAGGATAAATATTAACGACTCCAGTTTTACACCCCGTTTAAATATTTTTAATACGATCTGAGTTAAAGCTTTACAAAAACTTGACAATACGAACTAAAAACTTCAATATAGAGTTAAAGGCGCTTAAGACGATTCAAAGTTGTACACATTTCAAATAATTCTTCATATAAAGATTATGTAGAAACGTTGTTTTTGTAAATTAGCATTACCAAGATATTTCCTGCAGTTACTTTTAAAACTTAGAATATTCAGTAATAATGATGTCAAATTTAATTTGAAACAGATGGAAAAAAACATATTGGGTTTTTAGATGGAGGTTATTTTTGGTATCATCGTAAACGTTTCCTGAAGAATGATTTTAAAATCTACAGATAATCGAATTCGTGAAATAAAGATAAAAATAAGGACGCGATTGATCCAACATTTATTTTTACTATGATTTATTGTATCAATTGATAAAACCACATTAGGTATGAAATGATTATAAGAATAAAAGAAAATAACTTTTATCCAAACATTATAAATGTTTAGCTTAAAGTGAAATAAAGAGGTCAATAACTCTGGTTTACTATCTTAAGTTATTGTGATATTCAAAGTGAAACAGCGATGAGGATTGGTTGTCTACTTTTCAGGATCGAAAAACTTGTAGATATGGTCGAGTCAGTTGGGTCAGATTTTTTTAAGTCATTCAAAATATATTAAAAACTGAACAAATAAACTCATAAATTATCATACCCCGTAAGTTAACTTTAGGATTTAGGGAGTACTATTTATAAACCTCGAATAACATAACAGACATTTTAATATGATGAGTGAAAATGAACTTCGGAAATGTAAAAATTGATCCAACCATCTGAACATGTTAGTTACCGGGGTTTTCATTCAAAATCAACAACTATGACGATATATTGCGCATCTCATTATTCGGGGTTATTTTTAACGACATTTTTGTACATCAAAAGATTTTTGTCACCTATTTTTTCGTAGAACAAAATTTGACATCATTCTCAACAAAAGAGTAGAAACACTCAGGAAATATCAGGTATAAGTTCAATAGCATCGCATATAATAACCATGAATTGGAAAGTGTGCAATATTTCTTGTCATAGTGGTTTTCAATCAAAGTCACGGTAGCTTTTCATATGATTTACTAAAAATTTTTATTTCCAAAATGATTATTTTGTTGATGGATGATATATCAGGTAGGTATCGTTCTTATCAATGTTGTTCCAATCCAAGCAGTTTTTTTATTATTACAAAATAGATTATTTATTATTCTAATCGATTACGTACATTATGTGTTTGAATCGAAGAGGTAATAAAAAAATATGGGATGTATCATAGTACATTTCGACTTTTAGTGTATGCAGGCAATTCCTAAATTTCACACATTTTTGGACAATGTTTTGTGTTATCGCTGTTAACGATAAGGAAATTGCGAAGTGAAAAAAATTCAAAAGATGCTCATACCGAATCTTAATAGCACAATAAATATCAGTATTCAAAAAAACGACAGTATAAAACTGGGATTTGATCGAGATTCTTTAGGGTCCAATAATACAAAGCAGTCGCCCCATTATGCACAACTTGAAAATTTACAGTCGATTTGGTATAAGTAGAATCATAATTAAACATATTGGTTGGTTAGGGTTTATTGAACTAATTTGCGAAATTGAGTGTGATTTACTCTTAAACAAGCAATATCGAAACAAATAGAAAGGAATGTCATGAAAAATATTGGATAATTAAATCTTACCTTGACAATAAATGAGCACCGACCCCTCAATATCACCAAAACACCATTTAATTTGGTCGGATGACCACTAATTTCATTACATCCATCCAAGGGGTCGGAAATGGATACCGACACATTAACCTTGATTAATAAAACACAAACTAAAATATTTGAAGGAGAAATATAGGGGCCGAATTGAGCAATGCTTCCAACAAATGTAGAGGACTGGTTTTTGGCCAAATTGGTAAATTTTAATAATAAATAATTGTCTGTAAATAGCAAAAATTACTAAACAGAGGAGATGAACGTAAAATGGCAGACTTGCGCTCCAAAAACTCTGAAGATACGCGTAGATACTGCTTCCATAGCTAGGATTAGATTTTGTGAAACATTATTGATTAAATAGTTGATTTTAATGTATTCAGCCGTTGCATCTGCGTCGGGCCCCTCAGGAGATTTATATCTGTGTCAAACAAGAATTACGTTATATCATTTGACTTAAAGAGATTCCCCAAACTTTTCCCTATTGGTGTATTCCAAAAATCTTTCCGGACTTTCGAATAATCATTTTTATGAATTTCGAACTGTCGTACTTCCGGGCTTTGAAAAAGACCCGTTGCTTTTGGGCATGATGTGGGCCTCGGTAGAGAATATGTATTTAGAGAGATCGAAAGGCAAGCTCGGTTCCAGCATTAGATATAGGTATTTGAACAATTCGGATACCAAAAATGTTTCCATCCTGGTTTATTAACCTAGAACCTATCTCCCAGCTTAAAAGTGGTCAGATTTTCAACACTAGCATATCCACATGGAGTTCTGAGAAAAATTTCGACATTGTCGATAGTTTCTGTTGCGATGTCGTAATAATAAGGATCTTGAGTGGCAAGGTAAATGTAATAGGTGCTTTCGATAAACTCTGGCCGTTGTTTGTAGTCAGCATTGACGATTTTATAATCAAATGAAAGAGTTTCCGGTAAAAATACATGTTTTTTCACCAGATGATGAAAAATGTTATGATATATAACGGCTTCGTCCACGTCCCCATACATTACTTGGATTCCAGGAAAGAAAGCTCTCAACGAATCCAAAGTGTAGGAGTAAGAGCTGTTTAGTTTGTTGAGATTTATATCGTAAAACCCATGATTGTATTTCAGATGTTTGAAAATCGCTTCGTAGTGCTGAAATTAAACGGTTCAAACAGTTGAGAACCTATCAAGCATTTGGTAGGACGAAAATTGGGCGTACCCCTTCAAAAGGTACTCGAAATACGAATCAGACTCGGAACCGATTGAAGAACCTTTGTAAAGCTAAATCAAACGAAAATTGATCCATTGCCCGGAGTATATATGGATCATCGATCCTACTAGGTCGGTGTTCGGTTGTCGTGACAGCCAAATGAAATCCATTGCCTCAATCGCTTTTTTCTAATTTTTAATGATGTCTACGATATAGGATGTGTTGCCTGTCAGGATGGTTAGTGCTCCGAATTCTAAAACAAAGGTGCCTCCACAGGCCACACAATTCGTTTCGTCAAAGAAAAAGGGAGAACCATTGGAAGGATTAATCTATATTAATTACGAAATTACTAAACGGTAAGGGATACCGGTTTCTGTGTTAAATGCCTTGTGCAATATATTTCCTAAATCGATGGCCAATTTGAGAAGCTCATCCTTATACCACGCCAATTTTTTGTTAATTTTTTTAAATTCGACAGCCGATAAATGGCCGGCTATCAAACCACTGAATAAAAAATCTGGATACCCCAAAACGCGAATATTGACCTCGAAAGTAGAGACATAGCAGTCACAATCGAACTTAAGATTTCGGACTATTTGTTTGGTTGCCATGTTGAACTCATCAACCAGATTCATGATCTGAGGTTAGCATAGATTACTGCAAGTGTGTCCAACGCGTCAACGAGTGTGATAGATAAACTATTCAAAAGAGATCAAACTTGGCCAATGTATAATCATCGAAAGAACGAACAGTTCCAGGTTGTCGGTATCGTCCTGTACACGTCAATGATTTCAGCTCGTCTGCTGGATATGCGTATTTCTTCAGTGAAATGCAGATTATGTTAAATATATTAACTCATTCAAAGATCAACCTGTCAACGAACTATTACACCCAAAACATAATTTATAGGAAGAAAAAGCACATAGGCACACGAGATCATCATATTAGGTGACTCAGTTTTCAAGACATAGCCCTCGCATATTCTGACTTTGGTTAATAGACGGAAAAATAAGGGAAGTTCACAAAAGTCAAATAAGGTTATACAAGTCTGTAATTTTGATACCAAAAACATTATCATACGGGAATAAAATGCATACAAAAGACAAAATCTCTTCATTTCAAAATTAAGATAAGCACAAAACCATCCTGGTTCCAACAGCTTTAAAATTTGGCAATTGAATTCGAGCTTACTTACTAGCATTAAACTTGTTTGATTAGCATGGAGATATCGATCATGTTTTTGGCCAGGTTAATACCGGGTTTTGCGTTCAAGTTATAGCACCTTATTTTTTTTTAAGGGCTGAGATCAAACGATAGTTTACTTCAATAAACGTATTGAATGTTTTAACCCAAATGGGGATGGTAAAAACATCATACAGGATAATTAGTTTGGCGAATGTTTTTTTTGACTGTGGAGTGAATTGCAACAGAATTTAATAAGGTTAAATACTTGTAAAATTCGGTGCATACACAAACGATGGCGAAATTTAGAAATATATAAACGAAAACTCTATTTGGCTTTATATATANAACAAATTGAAATTCATATTGAAAAAAACTTCATAGACAGAGCAGTATTCATCTTAATTGTTGCAGTTACATATTTTTAGCAATTACGTTGAACCAAAGTAGTCAGAATATATTTTCCTTTGAAGATTGTTTAGAACTGGGAAACATAGAGAAATTAATTTATTTTTGTGTGATAAATAACATCTCATTTTTCAATAAAACAAATATTTGTTCAAATTCCGAAAATCATTCAATTACATATTTTCATTGTTGAAACTAGACGCTTGCATATTTGAGTTTTATGATGGGCAATACTGAGGAATAGGATGATAAAATTTGAAAGCAAAACATATATTGTGTATGCACGTAACTTTACAAGTATTTAACCTTATATAATTCTATTGCCATTCACTACACAGTCAAAAAAGCATTAGCCAAACTAATTATCCTGTATGATATTTTTAACATCCTCATCTGGGTAAAAACATTCAATACGTTTATTGATGTAGACTATCATTTGATCTCAGCTCTTTAAAAAAATAGGTGCAATCGTTTGAACACTATGATGCGATTACTTGAACGCAAAAGCCGGTAATATAGTGAACCCATGAATTCAAGCATATCATCGGTTTTGATATCAGTAATAAATAGTATGAAAGATTCGAGAGAATGACAAATTAAAACAGGAGTTGACAATGACGAATTCAATAAACATTGTTGGAATAGGTGCTGAGATTCAACGGAAAGGATATTTTAGGTTTTTTATGCATCTCAGAAAAATCTACATCGTGATTAACCAATCGATTGGATAACCCATAAGAAATTTGAGTGTTAGATAAAATATCATTCCAACTACCACACATCGCTGAATAAATTTTTTAGGTTGCATCCATTAGACTCCTCATTCCTTCTGATTCAACCCATAAATTATGACTTTCGGACTCGTTTAGATGACAAGAATTGCAGAATCACATGGTATGATTACATTTTCTCGATCCATCTTAACAAAATATCCATATATGGCTTAATAAGGATTCTCCAATTTTTTGGGGTAGAATGTGACTCGGCGATATCACTTATGTGTATATTGAATTGAATAACCGTCATATCGACAGTTCACAAATCTATTCTAGGTTAAAAACAAATAAATGATAGGAGTTTGTTTGCAAAATGTAAACCAAGTGTTTATGGATAGGATACGTTGGTTCGATTCATAGATTAGACTTGATGACAATATTTCATGGGCGATAAAGCGATAAACAGGAACAGATTTGACATATAAGGGCAGAGTAATAGATTATCGAGACCCGGATATTTATCGAGTTGGATAGCTCAAAAACGAGTTAACAGGCAACTTCTGACGTATTTTGGTGATTCTTTTGTGTTCGAGGCTGAGTATATCAGTTTTTGGTCAAAATATTTGGAGTAAAAAGAGATAAATACCATATATGAAGATATCGCATGACGCGTCATCTTGATTATTTTTTGCCTACTCTAAAAAGAGGCAAACTTGTAATGGCCGTTTTTTAGGATCCGTTTCAGATCTAGATGGCACCTTGAAGAATCCAATAATTTGAATATCACAAGCAAAAAAATGTACCTACTCACCATGATGTGAGATTGCGCAATGGGTGGATATTATGAAGATTCTGTTAGGGCTTGATCAGAAGTATGATACATGGGCAGTACCCTTCCGCATAAACAAAATATAAGAGTTTAATAAATACATTCACATATTCCGAAAATCACGGATTTCCTCGGGAGAGGAAATTATTTTTGTGGCATTATATTGTGTGTTTTAATATCACCAAATATCTGAATTATATCGATCTTGAATGATTTAAAGTTTCTTTTTTTTAATCGAATCAAAATACGAAAACAACCTCTGGATGATTAGCAACCACTTCAAGAATGACGCTGAGAAGCAGGTGTGACGGTGAAAATCTACCTTATTTCGGGTACTTTAACGACAACAATTCGATTCCAACAACACGAAACTGTCTCACTGGGGCGTCTTCTCTGAGTTAAAGCGGCAGCGAATGGGTAGCTCATTTACAATGTCGTGCTATACTTTATGACACTGCAGCGTTACACTGAAATGTTCACCGATATTTCACGATACTCGTTGACCAAGGAAGATGAAGAGGTTCTAATCTTTTACTGTTCATATTAAAACCAAAAATACAAGTTGGCATTATTATAGAACTCTCGAAAAAATATTGTATCTCTCGTTTCGTGAATCTGCTGGCCAGTCTCATAATTGTTGGTTTCCGTGTGTTTTTATAAAATTAAGGAAAATGGGTCCACACATCCTACCTGAAAATTCTGATAATGCCTTAAATTCCATCAAAACATATGAACTTGTTTCGTGTTATGATTTAACCACCCAGAAAGGCGATCAACATGAATAAGTGATCACATTAAGTGATTACTGACCTTTTTGTTATTCAATATATTTTTTCAGGTTGTATAATGTACACCAGAAGATGTTTTAATAGAATGGGAAGACAGTAATTCGAACAAATTTTATTGAACTCGTTTATTCGCTTGTTGTTTTCTTCATAGCCCACTTGTGTTAATTCTTAAAAAACTTCCACATATGCATGATAGGGAGGAAGAATAATTGGAACCGAATAATATTTTTTTCAGCGCTTGTTTACGCCCTCGATTCAAATTGCTTCAGAATGTTTTAAAGTAAACCAACAGATTGATTTGCGACAGGCCTACATTCTTCTTCAGGCACCTAAATCTGTTTACCTTATATTTTTTTCATTTCTAGACGAAACAAATAGTCAAAATCTTGTAAATTTATCATCTTAGAAACTCTCTTATGATAATTAATAGAAAATGCCACATCTTAGCTCCATTATTTTAGAATCACTTTAAAGGCAGCTCTAAGTTGTGTTGTATAGAAGTGAAAGAGTTAATTTCTCCATCTTAGATCATATTTTCAGGTTTTTTATTGTTAGTTTGGCTATTTTTGCGACCTATACAGTTACTACCATCATGTACAAGTCACCTTGCACTTCATTATACTTTACTGTTCTTTCATCATGAAACTCTTTTATTTGTTCATCGTAGTTATGTTACAAACTGGGACAGTCATCATAGGTATTCAAAAATTTTCAATTATAAAATTTCATAGTTGTCTTGTCTCATCTCATATTTGAATTGCAAACATACAAAGAGTTTTGAATAGGTATTCGTTGGATTTATACTGTTAAATACGTGGGTTCCTGAGGGTTGGTTCATCATTAAACATATAAGTAGTGGATTGAATTTTAACGGCTGGTTCAAAAAATACACTATAGGGCTGTCTATTCGATAAGACTTGTTGACAATACGTTTGACCGCACCGTGCACTCTCGATCTATTGTCTGAATAAATGAAAACTTGGAATGTAACCCTAATAGGAGAAAGACGAAACACATCCCATGTATCCCCCAAATAGTAAAATGATAATTGTTTCAGAATCACTCGTTCTTACTAATTCTGTGATCAATAAAACTATGCAATAGGCCGGAGGTTTTTAACTTGTGGTCCGTGAAAAGTTTCTAGGGGTTCCGCCATTGTAACTTGGAAGTTTGTGTGGGGCCCATAACATCAAAAGCGTTTGGAAATCTCTGCCGTAGACACATGGAAATGTTGAAAAAATTCAAAGCATTACATGTATATTTGACGTTTTCATGAATTGAGTGTTATATTTTAATCGCATGTTTCAACGCGGCCGTCAAGACAAGTACGATGTGATAGGCTACAGTTTAGCTTGAAGTTGATATTTTCATGATTACTCAGCTAAACTTTACACGAACTCAAAAAACTTATCTCCTCCTGAAAAATTGAGAATAGAATTATCCGATATTTTTCTACACACATTAATAGCTTCCAACGTTTATGATCATGGGTTTTATTAAGGATCCTTCCATTCCATCAATATGGGCGGAAATAAGGTTTGAAAGTTGTCCACCGAGGTAAATACTATATTTATTAAATACAACTAGGATCTAATTATATATGGAGAATTAGACTACCTAACTTCGAGCAATGTCTGAAGCGCAGCAGTGTACGGAGGGTGAACTTTAGTTTTTTTTATTTCAAACTAGAAACAATACATCAAATGCAATGGTTCAAAACAGCCCGTACTCTAACTCAACAAACATCATTATGAAAAAAATCGTTAATTAGAGGTACAAGATTTTTAATTAAACAGAGATTTTAGTACAGTTAGGTACTTCAATGGATCACGCCTGATAGAAAAATTACTCTCATAAATTCGAAATGCTGGTCAAAATAGTTCAAAAATGCAAATGTTACATCGGATAATTGTTTTACGGGTGGAGGATAGGGAACACTTTTCGGCTTCTCGTAGCAAGCAGTGCCGGTGGGATGTGATCTTGGAAACTTTAAAATCGTTGCCAACGAAATCGATCTGTCGTAAAGAGCGTAACCAGGTTTATGCGACGAAATGAAATCTAGTTTATAAAATAATCATCAAGAATGGCAGGGGATTATGAATGGATATTATCTTCTAAACGATAAAGCTAATACGCGGGTTACTCGTGCATAGTTTTCTAAGTTGGAGAATAATATTTCAAAACTCCATTTGAGCACTATATACAACATACGCAATCAATAAAAGAATTGATGGTCCTGCAGTCGAACCAAGTAATATGGTTAAGGTCAATGTAAGCTAAGACCGGAAATGAAAGGAGTCTAATCAAGAAAAATAAGCAATCAATTTATCGTGACAATTCAAAACACTTGAAGAAAAAAAATTACTAATTACAAAATTCGATTCGTCAAATGCGTGAACTTATAAAATTTTTAATTTGGAACAACAAACATAGAATATCACGCAGGCAAGAAAGGGTTTACATATGATGAGGGAAGAACCTACTTATCTAAAATTCAATCACTATAAAGAGTTTAAAAAATATGGCCTCTGTGGGGGTCGAACCCACGACCTTGGCGTTATTAGCACCACGCTCTAACCAACTGAGCTAAGAGGCCACATTAGCACTGTTTTGTAACACATAATATATCAATACTAAAAAATAATTATTTATGTAATGGATCAAAGCCTTAAGAATATTAACCTTGTTTGATACGCATGCACGGTGACAGATTAACACAACATCAAATTTAGAAATATAATTGGGCTATATGAGTGATACCAAGTATGCTTACAAATAGACTTCCATAGTGCCTAAAACTGGCATCATTCTGAATTGAATGACTATAAATGTAGCTTTTCTATTGAACTAATGGTAACTATAGGGTTTTTCGATCTAGGTCATAATCCTTTCACCCAACTTAGAAGTTGCTGCAATACAGCAATTACTGGTAATTGTTAACTTGGTGACCAGTTGCGTGGGCCTTGTGATTATCAGATTAATTTGAATATTTTTTATATTACTAAGTACTTTTTACCATATTTTGGTTTAGCTTAACATCTTTTAACCCTCATTTTTAAATATTATAATTTTTTGGGTTTGTTCATCGTTTCGTGTTTTTTTCAACGTCAAATTTGTATTCATTCTCAAACGAGTACCTTAATGTTTCTTTACAACTCTTGTACATGCTCACTATCAGTATTAATCTATTTATATTCCGTCTTTTTTTGTTTGGGATAGTACCCGATGCATATATCGAAAAATATCGAGAGTATATTACACGTTATATAATTGCAGCAAATGTATAGGATTTCAAATCAATTTATTTCGAAAAACTTTTAGGATTCCTGGCTCGAGTAAATAAAAAGTTGAAATACTCCAATCCTCATATTATTATTTGTTACACATCTATGTTTTTCAATTCTTTAAAGTTTTTGATTCACTTAAAATCTGATTTTTACAAGAATAGCAATTGGTAAATGATGAATAATAAAAATGGAACAGATTTTCATATGCCCACAAAACATGTTAACGTATTCCTGTCTCAAAATTTATCGATAATTCTTCTGAAACGTTATTATTTGAATGTCTCTATCTAAGCCACTATTTGTTATCGAATATCAGTTATAAACGAGTTCAAAATTTAATAATAAACCAACAAATTCTAATGCCTTTAAAAATATCTGGCTTAAAATGTGTGAATCCAAAATTCTAAAATGTTGTCGGTTACTTGATGTTACTGGGTTTTCATTCGCTATCGAGCATCCCTAGCGTTCAACAGTGCTCATCTGAACATTCATTATTGCGCACCGTAAAACGACATATGTGATTTACAGCTAAATATGAGTCTACCCATTATTTATTAATTTACAATTTTACTAAGCGGGAAAATGAGTAAATAAGGTCCCCATCCTCATATGCAAAAAAATAGAATGTACATAATATTAAATAATTTACATTTCCTTTGTTTACACTTGCCAATTAATTTTCTAATGATTTGAGAGCATTATTAAAAAGCGCTCATCATACAGTTTCAATTCACTTGTGATATTTCTATGAAAACAAATTCTGCAGTGCGTGTAAGGAAAAATTATGTTCGAACGCCCATCTTTAAGGTCAAGAAACTTGCTTGATCAAAACCGGTCTGAA
>JWZT01003632.1:15431-41095 GCA_000827895.1 Thelohanellus kitauei
GCGACTTCGAGAAAGTTAGATAAATTGAATGAAACCTTGCATTATAGATTAAAGTATAAATAGACCTACCCGATAAGGGATACCCCCTCCCCCACCTTTTAATATCAATCGTAATTTGTAAAGCATTCCAAAATGAAATCGATGACACCTTGAAGGCGCTCAAATAAAATATCCTCAATATGGATTAGTATAGACCCTCAAAAAGAACATGGAAAGGTGATGGAACCGCTTTTTGATGATTATTTAACAGGACTCAAACAAACAGATTGAGAAAAACAACTATTACAATGCTCAAATTGATAAAAGTAGATAGCGTGGTTGTGATCAGTACGCATGATCAGGATAAAAAAGCGTTACCGAGTGAGTGACACTTTTCTATTCTATGTAAGATAATTTGATTTTAATTTGACAAAATTAAATTGAGTATGAATGCATAAGAACACTGGGATGTCGAAATTAGAAATCCCTGCTCAAAATAGTAAATCGTTCGTTATTCTTCAATTCAGATAGGGAAAATATTGTTTTTTTTAATTATATGCATCGATAAAAAAATTGTAACATTTAAACTGTCATACTCAGTTTATTAGAATCATATGATTGTATTTATGGTGATTTATAAACATTTTTCAGTCTTTATCTTTTTACAAATATTCATATCATATTAAAATAACGTTTATCATTTTATACACTTTCTCAGTATAAAAAATACTTTAAATTAAAGATTTATGTGTGAGAATAAGACCTTGTCAATACGTTCTAAATTAACGATTGAGTATTTGCCAAGTTCTAAAATTAATTGAAATTTTTTATAAACTAACTGATAACATAATCCTTATTTCGATAACTTAAATTTCTCAAGATTCATTAAAAAAGCGATTTTATGTACTAAAATATTAGTTGATAATTAATTATTAATATTGGAACTTTACACATGAAATATTAAAGTAATGAATATTCATCGATGCGCATCTCATTATTCTTAAGAATGTAAATTATGTTACGGTTATGTCACACGTATTACGAAAATATAATCTTCGTGAAATAGACATGATCGAAGATAAGTCAATTTCAGATATTTGTTCATTAATTTTTTTTGACGATTGTATGTTAAAAATATCGTAAACATAGTTGACATTTCAGACGTTAGGATACAAGATTCTGAATAAATTTAAAACTGGACGGAATTTAAAACTAGATACAATTTAAAATAAATGGTATTTTAATGATCGTTAATATATAGATTTTAGTTCATTATGCCTTGTCATAAATGTTATATATAATTTATACCTATAAAGGATCACTTTCATGTAATGACTTTCATATATACACATTTAAATTGTCGTAAACCTCATACATTATCACTATGACGATGATTCTCAATCAATTAACAACATTTGTCTTCGAGAAATCATATTGTTGAGTAAATTTGATTACATTGACAGATCAAAAGCTTTCTTAACATTATTCGGTGTTAGGGGCTTTATGTGATTCCGTAAACTTCAATTTTTCATAAAATTTGAATTGAATTATTCGTATGTACTTAAGTTTACAAACTTAATGGGTTCTGATCAATTTTGGCGAGATATTTTATATTTTTAGCTTATGTTTCGCGTAAACATCGATTGATATATATCGACATATAATGTATTGAAATTTCGACAAAAAATTTGTGATGGATTTTCATGGCTTCTATCAAAGCCGTGGTACCCGATCTCCGATCTGCATACCACATCAGGTCTCTAGCATGCATTGGTAGCTCGAGAATAACAATTCGATAGCCTAATTAATGATATTTTAGTCCTATTCGTAATGATGTTGCAGTGGATCAAAAATATAAAAAGAAAATTGCGCAATAGTCTATACGCTCAAAAAAGCTTTCAGAATTGGAATTGTGACCTGTCAAAAAGGTTATTTACCATTGTGTTAAATATATTCTACAATTATTATTCTTTACTTATATACCAAGTGTTTGATTTAGATTTAATCCATTTATCCCGCGGATGACAAGTTGTATTCCAATATTAATCCCAAATTATTCCAAAATATTTATTCTGTTACATATTCAAGGAAAAATGTTTTTATTGAAAAATGGCAGGTGTGTAATGATACATGGTTTACTGTATAAAAACATATAATCATGTATAAATAAATGAGATAACTGTTAAAAATTTTATTCTCAATAATACCTGCCTAAATAAATTAAATTATCACCTACGATTACGTAAATCTTGTAATTGAAATATTTGAGAAACGATGCTATTTTATGGAATTATAAACCAAATCAAATTTATTTTCCCGTTAAATTTCCTAAATATCAGATATTTGTATGGTTTAAACTAAATAAACACAATATAGTGTTAAATATCAAAACAAATGAATCATAATTTATTAGAATTATACGATCATCAAATATTATAGCTCATGTATTTTTAAGAATTGACAAATTAGGCGATTAATGAATATTTTTTTCTATTATATTATTCAAAATTTTGAGAAGAATGAAAAAAACGAATGAGAAAAAAAATCAATTTAAATTACTATATAAATTCGTATATTTCGTTGGTTTTCCACTACTTTTCAAAATGTTCACTTCATCGAAAATTTTCTTTCTAATTCTAGCATCAAATCTTTTTGTCGCCCTTCACTGTGCTAAGAAGGAGAAAAATATACAATTTCGAGACGACGATACAGCTGATCAATACTATTGCTCTGAAGTAAGGGAAGTTTTATAATGATATTATTTTTATTATAACTGTTAAAATAATTCAGTTAATATAGATATCACGTAATTTAGCGTATCTTTTATTTTTAATAATCCTTTCTTAAGAGAAATATATACAATATCCTGTTTAGCTTTACCACGACTAAATGGCGAATTCGTTAATATAAGTTCATAATTGTTCCATACATTCTGTAATCTCGGGCATTGCAGATATCTTTATCAGATCGAGTTTATTCATAACTTATAACACTAAAAGTATGAAAAATACACTTTGGTTAGTTAATTGTATCCCTCTGAGTTTATTATCTATTCATCACTTACACCACATTCTTATTCTTAACAATGCTTTGACGTTGCTCGAGAGATTAAGCCCTAATTAAGAATTTACCAATTAAATGTCTTGAAATGTTTGTTAATTAATCTAATAATCGTACATTGTCGGTCATCAAAAAATTACCTTTATGGTTGCTATTAATACAACATATGTAACTATATCCACCCGTTTTATCAATTTCAAACAGGTTTTTATCAATAGAGGTGATCGAAATAGTGGCACTACTCTGAAAAAATCGTTAAGGATCGAAAATTTTCATATTTTCTGTTAATTGATCTCTTTACCTATGTGTTTGGTTCTAGAACAGGTTTTCAAATTTTTGGTTTACTCGCTAGACAATACAAAAAATCATTTATATTATAGCATCTTGTGACAATTT
The DNA here is from genome assembly GCA_000827895.1 of Thelohanellus kitauei. Lineage (NCBI taxonomy): Eukaryota > Metazoa > Cnidaria > Myxozoa > Bivalvulida > Myxobolidae > Thelohanellus > Thelohanellus kitauei. The sequence continues at coordinate 18,867 of JWZT01003632.1, forward strand.
TCATTGATAATAACTATTATAAAAACACGTAGGATTTTTCGATATAGCAAAGATTCCGTAGATTATACTTAATACAATTCTGGTCGTACAAAAAATGCGTTGATTGTCTAGACAATCAACCATTTTATCAATCATCAAATTTTCAACACATTTCCGTATTTGCAAGACCACCGTTCATGCCTTAAACTTAAAATATATTAATTTTGGCCAATATTCCTTATAAAATATAGAATCTAAAAAAAATATATGGTAAATATTGTAAAATACGATGATAGACAGGATTAAATTTGATTTTATTTAACAGTCAATTTGAGCTTCAAATCATTTCATGTTTTCTTCAATTAACTATCTTCAATTTTAAAGCATTTATTTACAAATATATTCATTTTTTATTTTATTAATTTCGAAAACAATAGTCTTTTTGAAATGGATAAACAGCATTCGAGTTTTTTTGAAAGAGTCGATTTGAGATCATAATCAGAAATTCTATATATATTTAAGATGTTTTTTGGATGTTAAATATTTTTTTGCATTTTCTCAACTATACAATTCTCATTGTATTTATTATTACTATATATATTTTTTGGTTAACGCCAACAGTTTTCAGATGATCATGATCTGATCATTTTATAGTTTGGAATAAAAAAAAGATAATTTTTTTGATGATGGGCATATTTTATCATGTTGATTTTAAAGTTTACTAAATTATGTCCATTTATTTTGTTGAATAGATCTAATTTAACAGTGTAAAACTTTATCAAATCTATGTTTTGCCTGCATTTACAAGATTTGACGAAATTCAAATCATTTGATCATCTATTAAGGATATTCTCAACAGTTTTTGTGCCTCATATACCTTAATCGTTGTTATTCTATTTCCTACGATATCGTGAACCGCATCGCCAATAAAATAATAAAATAAATTTCTATTACAGGTATACGGGTTTTACATAGTTAAATTTACTAATACAAATTTGAGTATAAATATCTTTTATGCAGTATATGATGGTATTTTTATAAATCGAGAAAAAAAGATATGTTTTATGTTTAAAAAATGAAAAAGTATGAAATTATTCTTAGGGAAAAATATAATAGATTGAAATTAAACAGACGAAATTAAGTATTTATCAATTTCATAATATACTCATTGTTATAGAGTAACCATCGTATTCGTGTTGTATTTATGCCAAAATTTGAAATGATATCTGATAAATAACAATCATTTTTAACTACGAATCTAAAAGTATGCTAAGATCATATGCGCAAAAAGCTAATTTATGTTCTAAAAATAATCTTTTTTCATTTTCATTGAATATAGTATTCTTTGTGTACTCGTGTTAAGATTTCTATAAATGGCCATCTATTTCATTAATTCTTTATGGTAAATAATTTATAAATTTATGCTAGAAAACCCATCCCGCATAGATATGTTTTTGTAAATGTTAGAATAATGCTTGTTAATGTCCTATAGTAAGCCAAGGATGAATGTTTACATTTGATCGCGAATTTTGTAACGGATATTGAAACCAATCTAAACTTCCTTATTGAAGATAAATATTACGAATTCTTCCTAACATGTCAAGATATTTTTACATCTATGAATTTACACAGATCTTGTTTTTCGAGAGGAATGGAATGCAAATTTGCAGTATAAAATCCTAATTCGTCGGCAAACATGTTAAAATGTTGTCTTCAATTAATTATTATTTTATTTCGGTTATCAGTTTCAGTTTTATTCCTTAAGGATACGAGTCTAAGCATGTAATTTTGGTTTTGGTCAAATTTCTTTTCCAATGCTGATGTTTAATCTTCGAAGGATATGATCGTTTTAGATATGCTAATATATGATGTACATTGTAATTGGAGTCCTAAATTAAATTCCATTAAGATGTCAAATATATCGAAAACATAAGCTATGGGCCCTGCATCAGTTTCATGCCGATAAACTACTTCGAATTGTGGTTTAACATTCTAATCAGAAACGAATAGACACTACGAATTTGAAGAACATATTTTAGAGGATTTCTTCTTGAGAACAATAATACATAGCATAAACATGACTATAGATTTTGAATCGTACAACTAACTATGGATGTTTTGAAAAAGTCAGCTTTTGTAGGAATTTACTTGTTCAAAATTCACATAATTAATGACTAGTTCATTTATTCTTGCAATTAAATCATGCCGAGTCTTAGTTAGTAATATTTGAAGACAAATTATCAAATGCGGAGTAGCAAAATATATCAATAAATCTTGATATATCAAAATTTGACAAATAGACCTATATCATACTATTACGAGAGAATCATCTGTATATACTCCAAAATGCTAGAATAAGAGATATTAAGCGTTTCTTGATAAGAAAAAAAATTTTCCAAGTACATCACCTCATATAGTAGTTGTTGAGAGTCGTTTACAAAAGAGAAACTCGTATCGGAAATCTCTATCATATATAATTTCTTCACTTGATAAGAAATTGAGAACAATTAAAAGCGTCTGTGATTCATCAAGCTAGATAATAAACAGTGATGGGGAGAAGTTTTATTATCCATGATCAGGATATTAGAGAATATTAAAGATTTTCACACGATTCAAACAGGAACTGATTTGTCATATATGCTAATTGAATTAAATTTATTTATAAAATCTGACCAATCATCACTCGATCAATATATATTGCTCCGTTGAACAATAACATTCCCTCGATATTGCCTGCATTCTTAGATCTATCTTTCTGAGGCCATCTATAGTAGCTACAGCCATAGATATTTTTGTATTTTTGTAAATGCCAAAAATTAAAAGACCTTCTGGTTTTCTACATGAATTTTAAATGATATGATTATTGATTTCCTTGTGGACAAAGTTCAGATATCATCTAAAAGTTGTTTCATTGTGGATTGCTTCTTAGATTAAAATGATAGAACTGCTCCATCAAGTCATATTTGTATTTCGTGATTCCAGGCTTTACAATGATGTTTATCCATAGAGTAAATATTGGTTACATAATTCAATTGCTTCACTATTTATTTTTTGATATTCCTACATGATATTACTGATGAATTCATGAATTTTACTCATTGTGCATTAACTAACGAAAATGTACGATATGTCCCAATAAATATAACAGTCACATTGTAAATATTACCTTCCATAACACTATATATAATACCATGGTATAACAGCAGTTTGAAATGGCAGGTCTTTTTAATATAGGAATATTGCAATTCTATCTTTTGAATAGTACCATAACTGTGTGTATTTTTTGAAACTACTATGGCGAAAATTTATGAACAGCAACAAACTAGAATACGAAGTAGTAATTAAGGAATATAAATATTATAATGCCACAGTTTTACAATTCGAATTTACCTATATTTATTTCTCTACAAAATCGTCCTTCTAAATAAATCAGAAATATAAATCATCTAACCAATAGAAGAAATTTATTTAATGAATATTCTTACATGTTTGATAGAGAAAAATTCATATTTTATATTTTCACATGCAGTCCTCACCCATCCCTCCCTCTCCCTTTTTAAAAAAAAAGGATTTCTTATCTACACCAAATGTTGAGAACGAATTTTCTATATCTTCTATTAATTCACAAATGATTATGTCGTACATTTATAAACAATGACATCTTAATGTATTGATTCAGTTTATAATTTTTTGAGTCATTTATTTTTTTATAGGAAAACGGTTACTATTACTTCGTTTTTATATAAGAACCATAAAAACTCTTGATCATATATTTAAATGAATCATAAAAAGTTTGTTAAAAAGTCTATTTTTCTTTAAAAAAATTCTAAATATAAAAAAATGTGTGATCAAATTATTTATTTGTTCACTTTACGTACAAAACTAAAAATTTACAAGACGCATTAATACTTCATTTTTGAATACTTTACTGATGACTTTTTGAATGAATACCGAAATATGACTACTCAAATGTAATCCTCATAAGAAAATCTGTTTTATTTTAAAACAAACACTTATGGTAATCAGTCAAATTTTACAATGAGCCAAAATATACAGAAAAAAATAAAGGTTCCGATATCATACTGTATAATATTCGATGGAACTCGATAAGAAATATTGCATTCAAGGTTATCAGTAGATATATTTTGAATAAATGATTTCAAAACAATATATTAGAAATATACTCTGGGGTACAATAATTTTTATAATTACCAAATCTTCGGTTTTTTTCGGAAACGTTTGTAGCGATAAACATCGACGAATCCAATCAATATATAAATGGAGTTTGTACATTCGTATAATATTTGTAAATTTTATTCTTTTAACTCGTATGTAATATATCCATTGATTTTGTAATATTAAAAAAATTACAACATTGAAATTACTTATCAAATGACATTTTTTTGATGTTTTCTTTTTTATAATACGGATGTAATTTGAAAGTTTAAAAAATCGCCCCTTGCAATTAATTTTATTAACACTTAAATTAATTTACATACACGAACCGAATATTAACGATCGTGTTTATATTCTGTCATCCAAAATATACTTTTCAATTATATCAGTTTTTATTTTGAAATTAATTTGACATGCGTGTACATTAAATAAAAATGTGTGATATTATGTATACAAAGTATTCATAAAGTTTTAATTATAACGATATAAAACATCATATTTCAAATATTTAAATTTTTATAACTTCATGACATCGAAACATTTATACGACTAGGATATGAATGGAGCCATGGCCAGAGTCACCCAATTAATGGTCAATGGTGCAGAAGTGCCTGAAGTAAAATTATTCAATCATTACAGGATGATCGTTTTTATCATTGTGTTTTGAAAAAGCATTTAGAATCGATAAAGACTCTCGGCATTGATCAAAGTCCATTATTGGAACCATCTGAGATCAAAACGTGCTGCCATGTGTCTGATAAATTTTCAACAGATGATAACGCCTGCAAAGACATTTCGAACCATGTATATTCCTGTTTGGTCGAGAACGTAAATTTACAAATAACATCAGTTGTTCTATGAAGAAAATATGCGCCCTCTCTTCTAATCAATCTGAAGAAATTCTGATGAAGGTATATTGAGATAAAAATAGAAAAATTGATGCATTAACTTATAATTATTAATCGTTAGTTTTCGATAAAACTTGCTTTTTTCGTCAAATTGATTAAGAATAATTACAAAATGGCATTACCAAAATTATAACCTTATGGCGGAGATTATATATTCGTAAATCCGTTAAAAATTAATCATTCATCAAAAAATTACATCGAATAACTTCGAAAATTATCGAAAATTATAACTAATTATCAAATAATATTCAAATTAATGTAATCACTGCCAAAATTTAATAAATTGGTTGAAAAATATTTTTAGAAAAATCGACAAATTAACATAAAATTATTGTAAAGAGGAATTAAAATCATAGATTTAGCTGACACGACATTTAAATTAGGATTTCAGTTCCTTTTTCACAATAATAAATGATTCATTTCACTTATGTCAATCCATATGTCCAGGTTTCTGTCCTATGATTTGAACATCATCTATTTTAATTTTTTACATAGTCTAAAATATCATCCATCATAACTGTATCGTTTAATCCATATCGGAAATGATCATTAGATATCTGAAAATTATATTATATTTGTTTCTTCATGTTGAACATTATTTTTTGATGTTTTTGGCAGTGCCAGATATTTATCAGTACTCTTCGGTATCAGATGCATCGAACGATTCTATCTAACTCTGTCTTTAAAAAGATTTGCGCGTGAATCTTCATACTTACTTTAGTTGTAGTACCTTTGTCTATCTTGATCTATTAATGGGGAGCTATAATATATTATTAACGCTTTTTGGGAGAATATTTGATAATGCATATATATATCTGATTATAACTGCATGTAAATTCGACCATAAATTATTATAAGTTTATTGATAGTTTCTTTCATAAATGCTCGATCATTTGTCTTTTATTAAATGACAAAGCTAGTGTTTTGTTTATATTTCATCGATATTTCTACTCATTACAAGCAAAATTAAAAATTTCAATCGAGATCTAAATAGAAGGATGAACATTGGATCTGAAAAATCACATGTGACAATCGATCAGGGCACACAGACCTTGTTAAATGACATAGACATTTAAATGGAATAGACTTCGGTAAAATTTAGATGGATATAATATTCTAATAAGGTATATTTGATTTGTAATGGAATAGTTCATAGAATATGTTTTTGTAAATTATCATAAGGAGAGCGACGGTTTGTCTCAAAAACATGTCATTTAAATATAATTAAATAATCTGTCTGGTTAACAGTATGTTGCATTACGACTAAAAATATATGTTGAAAATTATCGAAAATTTTAACACAAACGCTATTATGACTGTTTACCTTTAATAAATATAAAAAAAATATTGATGTGTATTTTGTATAAGATGAATATAATAAAATAAATTTCGTTTACTGAATCGTTAGTAATCGTAGATATTCGGCTTTTGAATCAATAGTATATAATATTTGAAATCATCATATCTGTAACATGATTATGAATAAATAATGAAATAGATAAAAATTAAAAAAACATAAGCATTTCATGATAAGTACCATGATGGGTAAAACAGTCAAAAGAGATTGAGAATAAATCAAAAATGATAATTAGATTGTTATATTAAAGGGTTTAATGATGACAATAAAACGTGATTTATATCTATGTGCTTATATATGGTGATAAAATATGTATGTAATCTAGATTTGAGAACTATACACTGGGTTAACTCTATGTGGTTTGATTTGCTCTCTTTTTTATCATTGAAAGGTGTCCAGTTTTACAAGTCTTTTGTGAATGAATTTCAATTCCATTCTTTGAATCAAATATAGATATCAATCATTGAAAAATGGCAAGGAGGGAGATGAATATCTTTTATATTAAGAAATTCCTTATACAAAAAAAATCGTCACATTTTCTGTCAAAAACCATTTTCCTTGAATTTTGACAAGAAAAATTATTTTGGAATATTTTGTAATTTTGGTTTTCATGTCTCGTGGCACGCGCAGGATAAACCACGAAATCCATAATTTATATTTGCCTAGGCACTCAATAATGAAAGAAATTGCTGTGTATTTTTATTATGTTGTTTCTCGATATGTAATCGATGATTTATTGCCGATGGATGGGAATTTAAACAAATAAAATAGTTAATAATCACTTGAAACTCAAAGGGTGTATAATTGAACATATTAATTTGCAAAAGGTATAAAAATCGTTCATTACTTCGAAGAATTATAGCGAAATCTAAATTTTTGTGTTATTTTAAGTATATTTCTATGGTTTTAATGCATTTTATCACCATTGATGATAGCCCATGTCTATTTGTGATCAATGTCGAGTTTTCCGTTTTTTTCAAATCTTATCGATAATGACTTAAAATTATAGAAAGTTCACTGGATAATTTTTTCAAACAAAGACATAAATGTTATGATGGATTTGAATAGATCCATTGAAAGGATGGGTACTCAACCCAGTGTCCGCGTGCTACATCAGGCAAGCAGCAAGCGTTTATCCTGCCCGCGAAGATCGATTTGATAGCTGAAATATTAATATTATAGTCATCTTTTTAATGATTTTACCGCTGATTTAAGATAGCAATAGAATTCCCCATTAGTGTTTTGGACCGAAAACGCATTCCGAATCGGAATTTTAACATTGAACTTAAAAATGTGGTTCAGCACTGTATTAAAGATAGACTACAATTTTTATTCTTTACTTATAAGTTTTATGTATATTTAGATAATATCATTTATTATGCGCAGGACAAGTTATATGAAAATGATAATAATAAATTATTCCGAAATTTTAATTTAAGTCACTATTCTAGGAAAATTGTTTTTACGTAAAATTAGAAATTGGTTTATACTATATACAAATACATGGTGATCGGTCGAAATTAGCGTTGGTCCTGTAAAATTATATGCATCCATTTTATTTTTGCGCGGGCACTTTCCAATCAAATATATTGGACTCAAAACCAAATTAAGGTTCAAACACCAATAAAGCTAAAATTAAACTATAATTTTAATGGAAACTGCCTTATAAAAACGTTCGCGTTAAATTGAACTGTACAAAAGCCGATTGGGAATGGACAAACACTTATCGGGTTCGCAACCCTGTAATATCATGCATAAATAAATGTATAAACTGTTAAATATGGGATTCTCGTTGATAAATATCTAAATAAATTAAATTAACATCTTTGAGTACCTCAATATACTAATTCAATAATTTTTGAGAAAAGATTATAATTATATTCAATTCTAGACTGAAACAAATTAATTAACGCTTTAAATTTGATAAATAATATTTTTTTTATCATTTAGTCCCTATAAATTTTATATAATATCAAATACCAAAAGAAATGTATCATAATTATTGAGAATTCTATATTGATTAAATGTTAAAGATGAAATTTTGTAACGATTGACAAAATCCTTTACATTAAGAATAATATTTTCGATTCTATTGTTCAAAATTTTCAAAATTAAATTAATTGAATGAGAATAATATCAAATTCAATTAGTATATAAACTCGTATTTCTTGTGGGTTTTACACAACGTTTCAAAATGTTCACATCTTCTAAATTATTGTTTGTAATTCTAGCATCAGCTCTATTTACCACCTCGCACTGTGATAAGGAGGAACAAGATACAGAATTTATAGAAGAGGAAATAGAGGACCAATACTATTGCTCTGAAGTAAGGGATGTTATACAACTATATTTTTTATAATAACCGTTTAATTAATTCAGTTAATATTTCTTTAAAAAATGATCATACTTTAAGTATTAAAATTTTTTTAATCTCATCACTCTAAAACATTCATATAACTAGGATGAAAATAGCGCCATGACCGATGCCGCGCAATTAATGGTCAATGAGGCAGAAGTGCCTGAAGTAACATTTTACAATTATTCCAGGATAAACGTTTTTATCAATGTGTTTTGGGAAAGCAATTAGAAATGATTAAGAGTCCCGACTTTGCAGAGAGTCCCATAATGGAACCTTCTGATATCGAAACATGCTGCGATCAGTCTGATAAATTTTCAACAGATGAAAAAGCATGCCAAGATATTTCGAACCACATATATTACTGTTTGCTGGAGAACGTAAATTTATTGATAACTTCAGGATTTCTATACTGAAATATTGAGCCCTCTCATCGAACAAAGTTGAAGAAATATTGATGAAGGTATTTTGGGATGAAAGATAGAAGCTATACAAACATTAAATAATCCTTATCGTTATTTTTCGTGATAAGTTGTCTTTTTTCGTCCGAATAATTGAAAAAAATTTTTGAGTAACACATTCAAAAAATTAAACCATTAGATGTAGATAAGATATCCAATTCCTTAAAAAAAAATCATTCCACAACATAACATGATAATTTAGATTTCGGCTCCTCTATACCAATAATAAATGTTTAGTATATTTACCGTCAATGTATATATTCAGTTTTGTGTCTTTTGAGTTTAAAATAACTATTAAATTTTTAATGTAGTCTAAAATCTCATCGATCAGCACCGCAACGTCAACTCTCAATCTAGAAACCACAGGGCCCATCTACAAATTAGCTCTTGTTATTTGTCATTTTTATGTTAATATTTATGTTTTTACAGTGATTTAACTTTTGTAATATTTTTCAGAATATGATGCGTTGTAAGACAATAGTAATTGTCATCATTCAGAGAGATTCGTAATTGAGTTTTGAATTCTTCTTCTGTTTCGATCTATAAATGGTCAATCTTATATTTTTTGCTGCTTTTTAAAAGAAACATTAATTTAGCCGATATCTGTTTTGATAACAACACATCAAATCAAACAAAAATTTTGAAAACGTTTTTGATGTGTTCTATTCAAGATATACGAAAATTTTTGGTTATTTAATACTAAATTTAATGTTACATTTATATGTAGTCATTTATTCTTTTAATGGCATGCGAAAACTAAATCGCAAAATTCTCATAAAGATTAATCTTAGTCAAAATTTAAGAAAATAGTTTTTAAAGTTAAAAAAGACATTTCAACAATCAGAGAGGAGAAAAATAGACAAGATATACTGAATTTATTCAATATCATAAAAAGTTGAATTTAATAGACGCTGACAACTTTTAGATAGATGAAAAATTGTTAAAGCTTTATTTGATTTTTTAATGAGATAGTTAATACGAATAGTTATGTAATAAATAATAATATACGCGATGATTTTTCTCAAAAAATAACGCCGATTTTTTGTACTCAAATAATGGCCTAGATAAAAATACTTGAATTTATGACTTCAAATATATGAAATAAATATTGGAAAAGTATCAGATAAACTAGTTTATTTCAGTTCATGTGTAATAAATGTTGAAAGAATACGAATTGGTGCGATGTAAATCATGTATATAAAGAATAATTCATTTCCTGAGTTTCTTCGTTTATTTTCGGAAATGTTCGTCAGTTTTAACAATAAGTTAATGCTTATCTAGGAAAACATGATATCTGTTGCATTATCTTAAATAAATCATGGCATGTAGAATATTTTTAATAGCAGAATCATTTCCTGATTTTAGCAATATTGTGAAAAAACAATCAATATACACAATTAGAATAAATCAAAAACCATATGAAATGATAATATTAAGGAATCAGATACGTTATAATAGTTTATTTTCAGCATTCGTTTTTGAGGATAACTAATTTATAAAGGAGATTTGAGCTTGATCACCTGATTGAATTTCGCGACACTTAAAATTGTTCTAATTTTGACGGTTGAGAAGCATGTTATTTTCAAATCAAAATGTATGTATTTGTTTTCAATTCCTTTATTCACGATTATTTGCAATTTTGTAAAAATTACATGCGCGTTATTACGTATTTTCATATTCCTAAATGGTAATATAACCAAATAACTAATCAATAAATTAAAAAATAATCATGAAAATTAACATATAATCTGTCTTGCAATCAGCTTACACGATTGACCTGTAGAAGCTAATTATCATATATTAAATTACTCCAGTCTATCATAATATTAGATTTATTAACAAAATCGTTTGGATTATTGAGAAAATATTTTAAGGGCGTATATTTAGAATCTAATGAGCTCGTAAATATTTAACTTTTTTATTATTGAGATTTTGATCTGTTAAGTATTTTTTGCGTTTGTTTGAGAAGTTTCATTGTAAAGAAAGTTAAATCAGTTATTAAACTACATCACAAATTTTTTTCATTGTTGACGTTTATTAACGCCTTAATTCTTACACTTTTAGAAACAAATACATTCTGACCTTCTTTCGATGCAATACTATGGTGTATTATGTGTTCTATTTAAGATCACATAGAATCAACTTCTATGTTATTTTGAAATGGTATTAGGTTGATAAACGCTAGTAGCTTTTTGTCAGAAAGAGTTCCATGTTTAAAATGTGGAGATAGATGTATGTTACTCTCTTTAATGGATTTGAGGCATATTTTATTTTTTAATCATAATAAGGTCACCTGAATTCTACAAACAAGAAAAATTGATTAAGAATTCAGTTAACATTTTCGGATCATTAGTGGGACGTTACTAAAAATATACACATGCGTGTTAATATTTACATATGATTCGAAATCCTTGCAAAGATGTGAATGTTTGGTAGTAAAATGTTTCACAGTATCATTGTCGAATATTATATGATATACAGTAGCATTGACCTTAGATTAACTGATATAAAGACCAGCATAATACATCCTTTCAGGATATCTACGTATGAATGCTCCAAAATCTGCGTGTGTAAAATGTGATTCACGGTTAAGATTTAACCTAAAATTATTTTCAAAGTTGCCCTAAACTAGATAATGACCAAATTCACATGTCTTAAACATTCAAAAAGATAAGAATTCTCATGTTCGCATGATTGGATCGTCATAGTTATATCGAGGTCAAAGTATATACAAATGATAACCTGATCTAATTGGCTTATCAGTCGAAATAAATTCGAAAAAAAAAGGAACTATGTAAGGGATAAATAATTTATGATACGAAATAGGAAATAGATTCTTGAAGTTGTTAACAGACAAGAATAATCTATTATTTTTAATTATGCATCTTTTTGCTTCTTGAGAGACCTACTAGTGACTATGGCTCGATAAACGACGTTTCTACTCAAGCAAACTCCAAAAATCTCATAAGTCAATTAGATAACTCACTATCGGTCTAGTATTAAGGGTCAATAAAAATAACTGCCTTTTGGTGTATTTTTTTTTGCTCTCAGCTGGAGGTATTTAAACCTGAACCGGTACATTTATGCACAGACTTTACGTCGACCGCGAGTGTGACGGTGTCCACGTACAGTAGGGACGTACTCCAGCTAGGCACCTTTCTTCGAGCAGTTAAATAGTGCAAGACTCACACCTGCTAAACACTCACCCCCAATCCTCAGCCCACTAGGTCTACGTTACCAAGTCGGCATTCGTTCGCGTGGAAGTATTGCCTCTTGTTGTAACAATCGATGTTTACATAAACAACGATGCCAATTTTATCGGAGCAAAGATATAGAGGATATTATACAATCCGATGATAATTGATAACAAGCACATTTTTAATAAAATGATCGCAATTGAAAGAGCACACTTGTCATCATCATCATATGGTTTACTTGAAACAATCAGAAAATTTAGATAAAAATACTAAAGGGTATGGCCAATTAATACTTTCTCAACTCGTGACAACAGCAATTGGGAAATATCCCCTCAAAGATAATAAAAGCACAACTCATTTTAATGACATTAAATTCAGAGAATACAAACACCGACCTAGGGTTAGATATCCATAAATCACAGAATATGACATTTTGATTACTCATAGTACCAAAAATATCTTAGATTTATCGAACAAATTACATACATGCTGTTTTAATGGCTATATTAAATCAATTAAAAAATGTCATATTCCCATACTGTCAGTATGATTAAATATACCTAGATATATGGTTTTGTACATGGTATCGAATATTTATTGCATTATAATTTACATTTCTTTTTATAGATAAATATAATCATATATCATTCAAAACAACAAATAAATTTAAATTTTATTGTTTGTTTTCTTTGATTTTGACAATGTCATTAAAGGTATTAAACGATGAACATAGAAAAAATCCCATGATCAATTTTTATCATAATTACATATTGTCAAAAAATATTGAAGGATAATGTTTATTTGAAAATATCAAGAGAATTTAGTCGTTCGAATTGGGTTAAAATAAACTATATTTTAATTCGAAAATATAGAGTTCTTAGCAATGTCCATATTATAATTACGATTTGGCACAATATATTTTTATACACATAATTATATCAAAGCTTTATATCTTATCATAATATGTAAATTCTCGATATTATTAATCGTCATAAATAAATCCAATCAAAACAGCCAAAATTCATCTATCAGATGTTTTTTTTATTAATTGACGAGACAAAAACATCAGCTGATTTATAGGTTTCAGCGTAAGGTGGGTTTGACGAATCTTGGTCACCCTGCCGAAAATACCCCAAACGGTCATTTCGTTAAGCGCCTATGGCAAAACTAGCAAGATCTGGACATAAAACATGAGTTGTGAATAGTTTTAAACACCCATACCACTCTTTGAACGCATAACTTTCAGCATGCTTATGAGATAATAGTCGGGTCTTGGTGGCAAGCTGGCTTCCCCGGAACGTTTCCACTCTACCTTTTGAAAATGCAGGTCGCTAGACAGTGGACTCAGGGAGTAAATACTGCGCTTGCTGGCCGTTTGCATTCGAATACTTAGGCGATATGTCTTCTGTAAGTCTTGAATTTGTTAGAATGAGCCGAATTTCCCTACTAGTGAAGGATCGTTGCTGCATCGGTCAATCTATGTACCCTCAAATCATGAAGAATTTGGCTGCGATTTAGAGCTTGAGATATATCGCGCAAGCTGCCTGATTTTGCGAAATGGATTCCAGTGTCATCGACTGTGCGTTTAGTGCACATGGTTCTCATGTAAATTAACCGATAGTCCTTCTGATATAAGTATCTCAAATAGTAGCCCATCGAACTTGTATGTCTGGAATTGATGCGAGAAAGATAGAGCTTGATATCGTGCTAGTAGTAGGGCTAGATTATTCCAAAATGTAGCCCCCTTGGTAACCTATGTATTATGCGTTTGACTGTCTTCTGAGGCGCACTAGAGTGGGTCGTGATGGCCTGCGCAAGTAGTTTAGACAGCCAGGTATTCAGTGGTGTTAGATGGTTTAGTCAATGTAGACCGGCGCCATCGAGATCAGGAAAAGATTGTGAGGTTAATTTGGACATGTGTGCCGTATATTCTGAGTGCTCGATATCCATTGTGGATGGGATATGCGAACAATGAATGAACGCTGTATGTTAGCGATTATTAGGTAAAAATATTCACGATCCTATCTCATAACGCTGATTGCTATCATGTATCATGGTCTGGCTGTCCATGACAGTAAAAAAAGTGGAATTGCAGTCATAGTGAGCGGCTGAGATTCACCAGAATTTCGATCTACGTCGCTACCACTGCATTTCGAGGCTAATTGATAACGGATCCTGGAAAACTGGATTGAGTTTCTGATATATGGACTGAGGGTCGTTTTCTGCAGGTTAGTTAGGAATAAAGTCCTCGAATATAACCTGTCTGAGAAAGTAAGAATAGTCCTGACTCATAGATGTTTGTTCTGCAGATAGTTATCAACTAGCATTGTGCCAGCAATAGTATGTAGTTAACTCCGAAAACACGCCCAAACAAAAGCTTTCGAGGTCTTCATGACTAGTTAACGAAGCCCTCATGGCAGAACAAGTCTATTCGAACATCGAATTAAAATGCTTGCAAACTCAAGAATCGCGGCGTCTTGAGCTTCGGTGTTGCTGAAAATCAAAAAAAATAATTACGACGTTCAATAAACCAGGCCTATTCTAGTTTGATAGCCATATGATTAAACATTTTTATTTTGCCCTTTCTGATCTTCTGGCTAGAGATTAATGAGTACATGAAACATCATAGATCTTTATCAATATCTTCTACCTCGAGATAAGCAATATGTCGGAGGATTTGTGGTTTATTGGCGTTTTGGATGTAACCTCGACCTTATCCACATAGATAAGCATGTCCGCTTTAATTCTTCACAATGAAAATGTTCGATAATAATCTATAATGACGAGATTATAAAAAAGCGATTACGAGAGCAACTTACCAAGAACATAGTATGGGCACTCACTGTTGTTCCGACGGTTTGTACATACTCTTTGTAGCTTCGATTCACTTATATAATGGACAGACATAGGGCTGCTATATTTTCATTAGCTCTAACATCAACAGACTTCATGTAAGGGAGAGGAAATTTTGCTGTACCAAATCATACATTGTTGGTACCTGACTACGAGTCACAAGGCTTGAAACGAGCTCGAGGTGCAGTTTACCATGTCTAAAGAATGCGTGAAGTGCCTTTACAGCGTAATGTCTGTGTGGTCATCACAGGCTCCTGTGATTATCCAAAAGAATTATTCTCTCAAAATTGCAAACACAAAAAATATCTTTATGTGGGAAACTGTTCTGACTAAAGGTGCATGAGACCGATTGGAAAAAAAAACCTCACTGCGCCTAAAACAAATTCGTAAGTTGACTTGATCATATAAAGTATTCCCTTCAGCATCTTTTCAGGACACATAAATATTCATCAAAACCATGCTTGTTGAGGGTTATCGACTGTCGTGTGGCAACCGCGAACGTTTTGATGATAACGTATTCCATTTTAATTTGCAAGCTATTTTTTATCTGATGGATAGAACTGGAGCATTGAGAAACGAAACACAAGTGGCCCAAGGAGAAATAATTTGAAGCACTGTATTCACTGTCTTAAGGCGTCTTCAAGGAGAACGTTTCATCAATATCGAAGGGCGTGAAGACACACTCGTCGACGTTCAGGGCAGGTGATGGGTGTAGCAACATTTCGAACTCAAAGGAAATTGTACGATCGTATCGATGTTACTGCACAAAAAGCCAATTCTTCCGCCGCTGAGAATATATTCTACTAAAAGACCCCTGGCTTAGACTGTTTTTAAAGTAGTACAAGGGACTCAAAGAACTCGATCAGGGGTAAGATGTGCCATGAATGGTCATGCATCTTGATCGTTTTTTCAAAATCGTTGATATATGCGTTATGGTTGCATCTGGATTGAGTAAGAGATTGTATATAGACCGGAAATGTCTCTTCTATCAGACAAGATATTTATGAAAAAGTTTCGTTGAACAAAAGAGCGAAAATAGGGTCTTGCACTAGAACGCCTAAGTGAAACCTTGCAGTTACTGATATTTAGGAATCGTAGGGAATAGAGATACACGAGCGGATATGTCTGAAGGCTCTCATGGTTACAGAGGCGAAGATTGCTTCGTCATGGAAGAGATTATCTTCAAGTTTGTTGATCAAGGGATGGAGCACCCTGTCAGAGGATTTAGGTGATATCCACAGAGATGGTGATGTGTGGTTTACTCTATACAATCATAATCCTCGAGAATGTGGACGAGTAGATATAGGTCTCGGCACTGCTTCGGATTTTAGTGTTGAAAGCCCGCCGAGTAGCCTAGATTATCAGGATACCCATATTTATGCATGCAATTAGAGTGAAATCATGTACCATTATTTTTTTAATGAACCTAAACCGATCTAACATTAAAGAAGGAGCAGAGGAAATTTTTTGGTAATTTATAAACCTTTTAAGTAAAGCTGATACAAGAGCTACGAATATCCTACAGCTTGTGAAAAAGTCGATAAGCTATATGTGTTCCAAGCCCTCTGCTTGCGAGTGTAACTTCTATCTGATTAGGAGAAACTATGTCTCCGAGTTTATGGACATGAACTCGATAGTTTTTGCACGTTGGTCTAAGTTTAGAGAGTTCTGTTAACTTCACCAGGAGAGCATTCTCCAAGGACATGTGCGCCATGGCATTTGTCTGAGAAGAAATGGAGTGCAGCGTGTTTAGAAGATACTTCACGGAAAGGCATTGGGTGACCACCGACAGATGAGATCAGCCACTAATAATTCACGTCGGTTTTACATGGGCATTTTTTCTGTTTCTTTTTCACAATCCTTTACGATTAGCACGCTTCAACGGCATGTTTCGGATGAAACCGTGATTAAAAAGCTAGAGCGATGCCAAATGATTTAAGCCGTTCTCTTGGTCAAGACGGAGTTAGGTTATGACACTTAGTGAGTAAATGCTCTTGAGTTGTGATTTTTCTTCGCGCATTTAGTACTCTAGCCTTGATTCAATGAACAATTAGAGAAAGATGGGGCAGGGAAGTCTTCTGGTTAGATATGTACAGCAACTTGGGCTAGTGAGCGGTTTCCAACTCATGTCACTTATAAGACTAACGAGCTCGAAATACTATATGAGATGCAGCCATAAAGCCCATGTATCCCAGTCGAACGTCGTGTGCTCATATGGCTTAGTCGACTGCCCTAATAAGTGTGGGATCAAGCGACACATGAAATTCCTTTCTCGAGATAACTTGTGCACTTCTAAAAAAGCTTCTAGAGTACCGTGATCGCCCGCTTAAAGCAGTTTTCCACTTTTTTAGCCATTTGGGTCTATGGTGTCGTAGCAGAGAGTTGACAAACTACGTGAGGGCTGTTCTATTGAGTTTGTCTATGATTACACACGGGATTCTGCGATGATATTACCTAGGGTTTCTTACCATGGCAAAAAAATCCGTGACCGCCTTAGCGCAACTTCGTTTTGTCAAATAAATTTTCAGAATACACCTGAAACCAACTCTCGTTATTCTTGAAGATTTTAGAAAGTATCTCAGCAGTAGGGCGAAATTTCTCCTTAATACATATGTGGTTGGAATATTCCAAACACGCTCAAACCCAGCATCTATCAACTCTGACGTGATGATTCTACAGAGGTTTCGATCGATCACACACTTAACGCGAGTGGCCGGATTATTGATATATCATTATATAATATACCCCTTGGTGGATTCGGGTAACCAGGAGGCTATAGTACGAATGTCGTTCTTTGAGAATCTAACCCTATATTTGCAAATACTGGCATTCGTTAATGATAAAAATATAAAATTATATGCTTTTTATAATAATACAAAAGAAAAAGACTAGATACACTGATATTAAGACATAGGATATATATTAAGTATTTTTGAGATTATGAATAATCTATGGGGATATTGATAACCTATTTTCGTAGATAAACAAACATGTTGAAAATTTTATAATTACATTTCTCAATCTAAACATACATAATGGGATTCAATAATAATTGAAACTTAAATTGGCTGTAGAAAATGCTATCATTTTTCGAATTTCTGAAATTAACCAAAAATATTTTTATCTGACACGGGTTCTCATGAATCGTGCTAAGTTGATTAGTGTACCACATTTTATTAAAGATTGATATATTCATCTCAAATTATTCTCAAATCAATAAAATGATGAATTATTTTCTTTGTTATGTGCATTTTAAAAATGACAATATTCTCTCAATAAAACTAATGTTGATCATAATTTTCCAATTTTTAGATGAAATTTTTGATATTTAAATATAATTTATTTGTACAAATGATCATCAAAAATATACAACTTATAGATTTTGATATATTTTATCATGGACCGCCTAGGATTATTTAATATCTATCCTTATTTTACACAATTAATATTCATAAATACATCTACTGCAAAGTAAAAAGTGAGTCCGGTCAAAATCGAACCGCATGCCATAGATGCTCACCCAGTGGTCGCCTGACAGGAATACTCAACGCTTTTACCTTAGTAAGGAAATCGTATTAAGATATCATAAAACTTCTACCCCCCTACTCTATCTACTTCACTTAGGAGAGCGATGTCTATGCCAGGGTGGTCTTCTGACAAGGATTCGACGACCCGCTGCGAACATTAATGTTACACTAAGGTTTAAAAGCTTATCTGCCGTGTCAATTTGGCGCCTTTTAAAGTTCTCACACATCTTCTAGAATGATCTGAATCGATCGTTGAACATTCTGGATCGTTTATGGACTGTTCTAGATGGCTTCTCGAATGTTCCGAAACGTTCTACACGACATGTACATTTCTAATTCCAATTATACAACAACATTACGCTAAAATTTATAATATTTTTTATTAATGCATTGGAATTAAAACAGCTAAATCATGTCAACCATATGTATACCCTATTTCGAACGATGGTTTCATTAAATCGAACATATGCGCATTGATCGTTCATTAAAACAAATTCACACGCTGAACGATATGCACTTGAATTGTATCTAATTTAAATAAATTATAACGTTTTGATAAAATCCGATATGTTTGTTTTGAAAAATATACACCTAAAAATTTTTTGCATAACAAAAAAGAAGTACCTAATTCGCAATGACAATTGTAATTGTATAAGAAATATAATGGTATTTAAAAATAACTTAATTTTCTCTATATGGCATTAATCATATCGATTGGGATATATACTGTGTATTTTGGATTAAATCTCAATAAAATTGTAATGGTAAGAATTTGTCATATGTATGAGATGATTATGTAAATAAAAATATTTTGTCCATTAATATTTTGGTATATTTTATATTCCGTGAAAAATAGGAAACAAATATTACATCAATTGAATTAGATTTACAGTTAACAAGGGGTCGCATTTTGAATATTAATATTGATAA
This sequence comes from Thelohanellus kitauei, assembly GCA_000827895.1. NCBI lineage: Eukaryota > Metazoa > Cnidaria > Myxozoa > Bivalvulida > Myxobolidae > Thelohanellus > Thelohanellus kitauei. The sequence goes on from JWZT01003632.1 coordinate 38,611, forward strand.
ATTGCAACAACGATTCAAAAAAATGAATTTTTTACTGCTAAACAACATATATTTGACTAGATACTGTAACACAGAAATCGATTTAGTAACAATTCACGAATTGATAATAGGAAAAACTCGTATTCTAAATATTTTAACATTTTACTACCGTAATTACAATTCATTGTTTAATATGATAACACTTATTAACTACCAACCATCAAATGTTGATGATGATTACGGGGACAATATGTGTTAAATTCATCTATATATGATTAAAGTAAATATTTTTCTGGTTTTGCAGATTAGATTTTTGTTGTTAACCAATATACCTCAGATTTTTTATAGTTGACCAACAGGTAAATTTGGTTGTTTCTATGATGTCTGTGAATGCTGAATTTAAATTTTCATACGTTTTGAATCGAATTAAATGCTTTTGATACTGTATGATACATTAGTCAGAATATATAAACAGTTAATCTGCAAATGTAAGGTCACTGAGGGTTGGCTGTACCGAATGTCAGCAGAGAGAATTGGTTCCACAGAAATGAATACGTTTAGTTATTGTATCACTTAAGGGCAGAGGGAACTGGTTGTCGGTTACGAAAGTATGAGTCTTCAACTACCTTTCTCATTGTGTGCAGACGCGTTCCTATCCTGAAAGAGATCCTGTAAAAAAGCGGCGTGGGGTCCGAATCGCGAATGCGTCGATGTAATTTCAGTGCAGTAATTTATCGGTGCAGTTATAAATACTTCCAAAAACTTAGATCCAAAAGAAATGTACCAATTAAATGCCATTTTAATTATTAAAAATATACCTGATTATTTTCTCAATGTATAGAATGAGATATTTCTACAGATACCAATTTTATTTAAGAATTTTGTATAAAAGTTGTTGAAAAAGAAATAATTAAAAAAATATATCAAAAATTTTGTCACTTTGATTTAAATTAAAATTGTAATACAAAGCGAGAAAGTAACAAAATTTAAAAGATTTTATCACTAAGATAAATTCTTCTTAATCTAAATTTTATTACTGATAATATTTTTTGATGATTTTTGAAATTTGCACAGGATATATATACATTAAATAATTCTCAGTATAAATTTGTGAGAACTTTTATTGTTAATTTGAAGAAAAATTGATCTTTTGTTAAATATGACTTAAGAACGTTTTAGAATATTCTAATTGTATTTTTAATGGTTAAAATTTATAATGGTGATCAAAAACTTATTTTTTTGGTATATAAACCGAAAATTTATGACCTCATTAGCAGCCAAGTTTCAACATGTTTAGGTTATCAAAAATGTTCACAATTACTCTGGTTTTGACCCTTAGCCTCCACTCATTACAATCGAATGCCGAATATTTCGCCTGTACAGATGTAAGAAATTTTGAAATTTATGAATGTTTAATCTTTATCTTGAAATTATATTTTTACGCCGGATATTATTTTCCGTTTTGTTTATCAAACAAAATGGATATTTAGTTTCAATAAAAACGATTAGATAACAATTGAGTTTTCGAAACTAATCAGCTATGATCATGAATATTAATATTTAATTTCTACAACACATAAACAGATTGCAATAAAGTTATTTATAAATTTGTAAATAACGAACATATTTAAAAATAATTGATAATGGTAGGCGTGCGCATTAGAAAAATGATGGGATAAGGTATATAATATAAAAAACCGATAAAATTTATTCAAAATATATAAATATTTTCTTATGATCTTATTTGGAAACATTTCATTGTGTTTATTATGTTCTGTTTTGTTCAGTTGTAGTGAAAGTTATCAAACATCTTGCTTGATAATTTCAAAAAAATAATTTTATCAAACAGCATATAACTTATAGGGGACATTCTTCATCGAAATCAATAAGGCAAATTCGTGGTTTTTCTTAAATTTTAGCGCACGCGCCGTCTACAAAATTATATATTTATGAATGAATTATACTTTTGCATATGTAATATCTTATACAGCTTTCATGGAAAAAATTTGTACACTAAATTTATTGGACACGGTTTAATTCCAATTCTCAATATAAATATATATTAATCAATTTGATGCTGATTTGAAATCATGATAAATCCCAAATTACATCATACCAATAAAAAATTTTTACAGACCGTGTATCTACCATTTTTCATATGTATGTTAACCACTCATGGCCATATGCCTGCTCGGATCTTTTCTGTCTGTAATTTGTGTGGTTGTGTATGACTAATTTGAAACAAAACTTAGTTTCATCTACCCATCACGGAATAATATGTAGCGCAATTTAATCGATGGGATGGTAATTAACAAAAAAAATCATGAATTGAATCGGGTTACAGAATACATATTAACATTTTTCTACTTAGTAAATACAAAATAATTATTTTTATCAATTAAAAAACTCTTTTTTAACACATACAAAAATTAATCTGTCTTTCTCGATATTACTATGAAATTTTGTTTTTCAACTTGTATTTTAGACATTTTCCTGAGGAGATTTT
>JWZT01003643.1:25623-35851 GCA_000827895.1 Thelohanellus kitauei
TATATATAATTCAGCAATTGAAACCAGGTTAAAATTATTCCGGTAGATGATCCTTTTTAACTAGGGAGGTAACTGCAATTAATTATATCAACTTGACGTTAAACGCCACTAGTCAAAGGCTTCATATATATATTTGTTATTTTTTTATATTTTAAATATTATTTAGATTTTTTTTTAAATTTTACTGAAATGTGCATAAACATCTAAAATAATTGACATAATATATTTTTTATTTCATACTGATAAAATTTTGACTTAGAGAATTCTAAAATACCCTTAGTAATATATATGGTTCATTCGAATGTCAGCCTTCAAACTGATTGCGTTAAGACATCATAGATGTATCTGAGATCATTCCGCTAAATTGATCATATTTATAAGAAATGATTATCTTAAGTTCTTACTTATGTATTTCTTTAAAAATATCTATATATTTTTTTATCTCTCTGGGTCTAGAAACATCATTCAGATCGATTAGTCGTGTAGTTTCAGGTTTAAGAAAAGCAGACGTATATACATATAACTTTTTTGCCATGATAGAGTCATATCGAAAATAGTGGATGCAGGGAATTAAAAAAGAGGATACAAATGTAATTTTTACGGTATAATATATTACATTGGACTTATTTTATGAGTTCTAAAACTACCATCAACTCTAACTGAAATTATAATGATAGTATATGGATAGTTTCAAAATTACAGATATGTTTTTCGTGCAACTGAAATCCTTTTCAAATATTTTAAACACAATAAAAATGGTTTTTTTGTAAACTTTGGTTTGACAAATAACCCATTGATCACCCGATAATACAAACGATAATAAATCACAGTTATTTTTCAAAGTTTACATTTATATTAAACTTTTATCCAACAAAATGCGTTCATGTCAATTATGTAAATTACGATTTGAGGGCATTCGAATAATCGTTAAAAATTGTTGTGCAAACAAGAATATAATATTCTACGATTTAGAATCCGTAAACATTATTGAAAAATATATTAGACGAAAAGATATAGAGGAAGAGTCATGTCCCAAAAAAATTGATACATGTGAGAATTTTCTGTCTCAAATTGACCAATTCAATTCACCAATGATAACTTATTCTTGTTTAGATTACAATATTTTCCTTTGACAATTCTTTGAATGTTATTTAATGATAATATATTAATGATGTTGGTAAGGAAAAACTAACTAAAAATAGAATACGATTGTAGCGCATGGCATTCAGCTAGAGAAGTCGCATATGGGCGTATATTAGCGTAGAGATTATTTTTGTCACTACAATGGTGAGGTATGAAGAAATCGTAATGTATGCATTGCCATTTGACGCTGATGATGAATTCTCACAACTGTATAAAAAGTTATTTTTTGTCTGCCAAGAAGCTTAAATTGGAAGTCCGCAACACAATAAAGACTCTCTTGATGTACGCGCTTTCTCTAGTGTTTAAACTCTTATCTAAATTTGAAGGTGAAGCGAAATCGATAGAAGGGAGTCATGTTTCTCGTAATAACATATATAAAATTATGTCTATCAAATATCCAAGAAGGCGTTTTTTATTCCAAAGCAAAAGCCGTTTGATAAGTTGCGTAGTTTTTCTATAGAATTAGGGGAGCTATACGATGCACTGTTTTCCAACAGTTCTGAGGAGTGCTTTGTCATGCGATTCGTGGTTGTCATACGTAACGCCAACATCAAAAGATAACTGCTAAAATGTAAATTCGAATCAAATTGGCACAGTGTGGAAAAGGCTGAAGAGATTTCAGCTAATGGAGAGATGCTTTCCCTACAGCTGGACATTTACATGGACATAGAACATAAGGCAACCTACGACTTCTCAATATTCCAAAAATAAAAAAATTAAATACAAGAACAAATGCTGAAACATGGTCAAATGTTAAAACCCACAAGCATAGATGTTTCTATGGCACTAGATTAGACCACGTGTCAAGATGTATATAATTTAACGCTGGTATCAATACCACCACGTAAGTGGCGCCTGATTCAACTGGCGTAGGTCCATACCAAACGAGATTTGCAGGTGAAAAAAAAGGTGGCAATTATGTAAATGATCTGGTTGATTCCAGTTCTTATGGGGTTGCTGATACGGTATGATCTTATGAGAAAAATATTAACCAACTACAAAAATATTTTCAATGCAATCATATGCAAATGGTTTAAGTATCCATGTTATAAAAATATCAGATATTTCTCTCATTTTTATTGAGGGTGAATATCGTGTTGAATTTAACGTAGTTGATAATATACATTTCAATATTATTATTGGTATCGATTTCCTAATTTCTTTTATCATTGATATTTTTTGAACTTCTTCTTTGCTAGTGAGTTCAACAACCATAACAACGATCAAGATAATTCTGGCTGATGGAGGAAAACTGACGAATGAAAAAATTATTCTAGATATAAAACTAATATACTATTGGATTTTTCAATGATCCATTCGTTTGTATTTCTAAATTAGATTCATATAATCATAAGCAAAAACGATATTATTTCGATGAAAGCACTTGATTTTGATCAGCACATACATACTGAGCAGTATTTTAAGACCCGATACTCATCGCCAATAAATCAATATAACAAACAGACATTATTTTGTTATTTCACGGGGCCAAAATTACTCAATGGTAAGATTCTAAGTGAAAAGAAAATGTATTAATCGAAATCTAGCTGAAACTAATCGATTGTCTTCGTCAAAAAAGGAAGGTATCTTAAGATTATGTATAAACTTCCGTAAAGTAAATAATCAAACTCTCGTGGACTCTTATCTCGGGCCCTGGATACATGAATGACTAGATACACTTTTCAGGTCCATATGATTTTTCAATTTTGATATTTCATCTTCCTATTTGAAAGTTAATGTTAAATTACACGATCGAGATTAAACAACATTTTATAGCCCATTGAGACTTTTTCATGTTAACATTATGCCTTTAGGACTGGTGAATTATCCAGCGACTTTTCAATGATTTATGGGTCAAATATATGGACAACTAAAACGAAATGCGAAACTAACCTACATGGACAAGTTTATAATTCATATTGCGACACTTGACGATCAATAAAAATTCCTATATGTAGCCTTACGATCAATATCTAGAACAGGTAAAAAATTATACAAAGAAATGTTGTTCTTAGGAATTTAATAAAATACCTGTGGATAATTGTATATGAAAATGGTATTAAAACGGACCCTGATTGTTGTGGTTTTTCGCCGCGCGCTATTTAGCGTATGCGAACATAAATATATATAATATATAAAACAGTTTATGCATGTCAAATCTAAAATCTCCACTTCTCAATTTTCTGAATATTCGGTAATATGGTGCTGGCTGGTATTAAGTTGGTGTTAATCGAATTCGCCTAGATTTTCTTGGAACGAGTCTTTCATTTCCATTACCTTGTCATGGGCTTTTCGACTCATTTTGCTTAACCGGAGTGTTCCAAATCGCGAGTTAGAGTGGAAAGTAAGTATCTTCTTTTTTTGGGTACTGAAGCCTCAATTGGTCGAAATGCTTTTTTAACTTCCTACCTGAACTCTCCATCTTAACGAGAACATGCCTATGAGCCAGAACTTCACAAATTGTGGCTGGAATCTACCTCAGTGATCTATCGTTCTTTCGAACTTTGTTTTTAAAGTAACATGCTTCTCCTCTAACCACAAAACGGTAGTGTTTTAGCAGTATCCCTTATTTTGTGTGGACTTTTTGCTGAACTTGGTAGTATATCTCGATATATGTTCAAATTAATGAACCGTCAAAACATTCACAAGGTGAAAAACCATCTGAACCCAGAGTTATTCTATTTGGTAACAAAAATTCAATATGTTTATAATTGAAATCTTTGATAGATATTTGTAGGGAGGTTTTAAAAATTTGTACGAACCGCTCCTCAAAACTAATGGTTTCTGAGTGATTGAGGAGATCGCATTTTCAGCAATATACCACTTTCAGTGGACCATGAATGAAATTCCTGAGAAGAAAAACATGCTGAATTATCCGACACGTTCATGGTTCGAAAACCGAAATGGCTGAAATCATTTTGTAAACATTGAATTGTAGAAATAGACGATACAGAATCAACTTTATGAATAGTGGGATGTTTTGAAAACGTGTCTACATTCTCCAGTCGAGTTTAGATGAGAAAATTTTTGGCAATATCAATGTGGATTCTTCCCAACGGTTTTGTCTCATGTTCGCATTGATGACAATCAGGCTAGGTAAGACTGTTTCGTAAATCACCACATTGTTCGCATTCCTGACATAAACAAATTTATCGTCATCAAGCCCTGGCCCATTCACAGCTGTTCTTGCCAGTGACTTCGTTCTCTCTCGCCAGAAATGGCCGTAGTGTAAAATTTCGAGTATTCGCTTTCTAAGGATATGTTAAATGAAAAGTCGATCACCTTATAATAGGCCTTCGTTTATCACCGCCAGTGAAACCTGATGTTATTTTATACGGCTCCAAGGTTTTATCGACGATGTAATGTCATCCATTTTTCACCATTTGAATGACTCAATGTAGTATGGGGTCTCGGTGCGTCTCCTCTGTAACAATTCGCGGATGGGAACGACAGATGTGTTGGCTAAGACACGAAATGTTGCAGATAGTATCAGTGTCTCTAAACTTTTCCACTCTGACGAATTCATCATCAGGCCGCGAAAGAAGTCTTTTCAGCGCATCGGCGTTGACCTATAATCGATGGTATAGTCAAAACTGTTCAAAATGTTTTCCGAGAGCGCCGACCTATTGACATACAATGAAGGGGTTAGTTTGTCGTTTGCAAATAGAGATAAGAGTTGCTTGTGATCGGTAACAATCACAAATTTTCTAACATACAATAACTCATGGAATTTATGAAAACCAAAAATAATATACACTCCATCCTTTGAATTTCAGTGTAATTGCGTTGAGACATTGTAAAAATTTTTGAAGCATGGGACACCGCTTTCGGTTATCCATTCGAAAAGGGATGAATCAACAGTTAACCAATCCTCGAACTCGAAGCGTTACTAACGATTCATGTAATTCGTGATGTATTTAAGTGAGCTAAAGCTTGTTCAGACATGATTACAGCCTTGAGCAATTCAAAACTGATTCAGGGTTTTGAGTCCATTTCAATTCGAACTCGTTACCATTAAGTTCATATAACGGAGACGCGATTGTCGACAGATTCTTGATGAATTTATGATCAATGTGAATTGACCACAGAAATGAACGAAATAAATGTCGATCGTTGGGTCGAGGCATTTCAAAAATCGCATAATGTTTTGGGCCCTTAAATATATCCTGAATTTAAATTGTGTGTCCCAGATAGACACCTTCACTTTGGTAGAATTCGTATTTATCCATGTTGCATTTACAACCGTTTTCGTCTTTTCTGATTAGCAGATTATCGAGATTGTTCAGATGGGATGAGTCGTCTCCACCTTAACGAGAATATCGTCGAAATATACCTTCACGTCTAGAAGGCCAGCAGTAACATTGGAAATTATCTCCTCGAAATATCCAGGAGCTGACATAATCCTCAACGGAAGTCTCACTTGCAAGAACACCTCTTGATGTATGCTTGTGGCCGGATGTTTGTGTCTCTCTGAACTTATCCGAATTTAATTGTATGCATTTGCCAGGTCAACCTTTGTGAAATAGTGGTACCAATTATAGTGCCAAAGTAATTCATCGACCAATGGTATTGGATATCGATGCCCATCTTGGTATTTATTTACCAAGGCAATATATTCACCACATATACGTAGCATATGCGAGACGTATTTTCTGATCGGCACAATAGGTCTCTCATATTCTTTGAAATGACATGAGACCAAGACATCACTTTTCATGCATTTATCCAGTTCTTTGTCCACTTATTCTTTAATAGACAATGCTAATAACCGCGGTTTGGTAAAAATTGGTTTTAAATTTTACTTGAACAGAATATCCAGCTTGACATTTTTGATTCAGCCGAGTCTTGCCGCGCATTGATAAGGGTAGCTCCTGTATATTTTCTGGATCAGAACGCTTAAGTAAGATAGATTTAACCCGTTTAAGGAATTCACAGTCTTTTCGTGCAATAGCGAATCATAAGAAAATTCGGGGAATCCTTATTTCTCTTAGGGCTATGAGGTTAAGTTTGGATTACTTGTTACGATGAATTTTTAATTTTAATCCATCCAACACTATACATTAAAGTATTTAACCGGTTGAAAGAAATAGCCCAACGTTAAGATCTCCGAACCATTTGTTGACTTATATGTGATCGTCAAACGCAACAGAATTGGCTTTATTAATTGATTCCCAGTTGGTTTTTGAAATAAAACTCTCGAATGACCTTGTGTCGACTTCGAACTTCAATTTATTACGATGAAGTATCATGTCAATTTCGATTGCATCCTTAATCGACGATATCACGTGTGACACATTCTATTCTGCATACACAAATTGATTCTTATTAAACTTTCTGCTTGAAACAGCTTCAATGTATCCCATCATATTTCAATATGTACATACTCTAACGCAGAGTCTGCACTGCAGTCTAAAATGCCCTCATTTCCCAAAACTAATACAAGGTCCCATTGCGTCGCGATTTTTCCCACGAACATCTCTCGCCGGAAGCTATATCAATCGACCTCTTCAGTGTGGTTGCTCATGTGCTTCTACTAGGTTTGAGATGTATCCTCAATCTCTGCAAATATCTCGACAACTTGGCCAAACGTCAAATCATCAAATGATTTGTGATATACTAGTTTAAGGAAAGCTTCCGAATTTAACGCGCAGATGAATCCAGTCTTCAAAGCCTTAGCTAGTCCGTCAGAACTGGAAAGAAAATCGCATGTCAATGCGTGTTCTCTCAATCTTACTGCGTGTTCATTGACTGTTTCATTAGATTTGCGGCTAAGTTCAGTGTAGAATCTATGTCGTTGACGGACGACGAATTTCTTACTACGAAAATGTGTTCTCATGATTGCTTTTATGTCGTTTCAACTCAGCTGGTCCACACTCATTTGTTCGTTGAACTTCCATGCCGTAGTTTTTTCCATTTGATACGTTCCCTTACTCGGGGTATTAAGAAAAACTGTCGTCCAACGGTTTTCGGCAATGAAATTCGCTTCACAAAATGTCATGAAACAGGATTAGTAGTATCCCTACAGCTCGTGCATGGGATTAAACGATAGACAGGTCGCTCCTGCAGTCTTTGTGATCTTCGATGACTTGAGTGCATCCGTCAAGCACCGATTTTATCATTATGTATTTTCAGGTGTGTCCAATCGCTTATCCTCTATTTCAAATTTCTTGGTTATGTCTTGAAGAGATTTGCTGAATTAATTTTGCATCTCAAACTCGTCGCCAATTTTTTAAAGGTTTTTCGCGGCTTTAACTTTTGCCCATACCAACTAAAATATTTATATAATAATTAAAACAGTTTATGTAAGTCAACTTTAACAATATAAATCGAAAATATTTTACATGTTTGAATCATATTTCAACAGATAGTATATTTATTATATCTCGGAAAATAACTGTATAAATAAACGACGCTCTCAATTAATATAAAATGTAAAATGATTTACATTACAGATATGAAACTTTTATAATTGATAAACGTTTAAGTTTCAATTCTTTTAGTAATGAGTATGAACATTTACCATATTTCGAAAATTAATATAGATTAGAGTCATTCGCATAAATATTTTATAAGTCGAATAAAAAATCGTTAATGAATATTTTAAACATTATTAGATTTTAATGAATTTAAATAATAGAAATTTCATGTAATTGAATTAAATAAAATTTTAGACATTAAACGAGAAGAGAATAATGTAAAACTCATTAAAAACAAACACATCCTAACGCCCCAAACGTATTTTTCGAATGGCATATCCACAAATATCTTTCGTTTATACTTACGTAATATTTAGTTATATTAACAACCCATTTTCATACATTCATTATGTGAGATATTCATTCGTATTTTTTGCAACCATCTTCATGGATATCGAATTATGGCAAAAAACTTTTTATTTTTGAATTGTAATGATGATCATAGAAACAAACAACGTTAATTAAAATTGGCTCGATACTGTATATACTCGCAATTTATCGACAATATTATTCATCGAAACTGATATATCTATGATTTATGTATTTTCTTTAAAAAATATATTTTTCGTGTTTGTACGATAATATATCAAAAATAATTTTAAACTTTTGCGTTGATGAACATTTTAATATGTTAAAAATTTATGAAAAATAATTTAATAGATATACTTTCCATTTCGTGTATTATCAATAAAAATATACATGCTTTCAACTCTTTTTAATAAATATGTAATCCAAAAACATATATCAATATATCATACGAAAACTTATTTCAAACATTTCAGGTAAGTATCCGATAAATTTTCATGGCGCATTCACCTATATTCTACCAATGAATAAATCATATTTCTGCTGAATATATATTTGCATAAAATTATATTAAATATCAACAAGATCAGTACGATTGTCAAAATGAACATAGACTCTGTGTCTCGATAGAAAAGAGAATATTTGCAAATTTAGTGCGAATTTTTCATGAATTTCATCGAAATATATATCATTAAAACTGGGTTTAAATACAAATATAACAAATAAGAAAATATTAATGTCCTAGAATGGTCAGAAAATTCGAATGCAAGACAAACCTTAAAAACCATATAAAACAATTGCCGTCAGCATATAATGAAAGGCAACATCCCACAACAACTCTTTTACTGCAGTTTTAATTATTTTTGATATTGATTAATCTATAATTCATTGGATATGGAATGAATATCAACTATCATGAAAAATCGCTGTGGCACAAAAGGTCGGGAATGATGCGAAATCATTAAACAACAGGTTATAAATTATTTTCTGCGATTTCATCGAAGGTGATTGCTCTCTCACTATAGAAAAGTTTTCGGATCAATATTTCAATGAAACAAATGTACGAATATGTAAGAATATAGTGGCGCGATATTTAAAAATACTATAATTACTCGTTGCAAAATATAAAATTTATTCGAGAACGAAGAAACATTGAATGCACAATTCAAAAAGATATGATAATGTCATCATATACCTCGAATACTCCGTCTATAATAGATTCATCGTGTTTTTCCATGACCCAGGATTAAACGTTTCGATGATGCGAAATTGTGGATGAGCTACTGGTGCAAATCCCAACTGTAAAAACTATATTAATATCAAATCCAAGAACATGAAAATTTGCTGGGCATATCTATAACTTCGATTATATTCTATATGGTTTCGGAAAAGAAGTTTAATAATGCCCTTTATAGACTTCATGTCTAAATTAATGAATATATTTAATGAAACACAACTGAAAAACCTGGTTTTTATAATGGAAAATGTCTTTATTTCATAAAGGTGGGCGTAGAAAAAAGTTCGATTACAGCTTGGTGTCATGAAGGAATTTATTACAACCTAACAACCCTTTTCTGAATCCAGACTGAGAACATTTCTCTCATTGAAAAAGTATTTCGAGAAATTTCAGACCAAACTCCCATAATGATTGATTGAATCAAATCCAACCGGTAACAAATATAATAATGGAACAGAACTAGACGAATTTTTTCGAAAACATTGAAAAATATTTTTCAGATTACCTTATATAATTAGAAATTATTGATATATAAACGCAATACATATATTTTGATTAAAAATATTTCATTTCAATTTATTCTTATTAATTATCGTAAAAATAGTCCAATCCAATTGATAAAAATTTCATTTTTAACGAGAAACCATGTAATAATTAAAGGAATTTGTGAAACGAAATATTAAAATATATTAATGTATATACATCCTGCATAAAACAAAATAAATATACTTTCAAATTTGTATACAACAAATGTATTTTCGAATTTGGATGTCCTGCCTTTTGATATATACCTTGTTGAAGAATCTCGCTTACCTCCATATTCTTTAATATGATATTTGGAATTAAACCACTAAATATGATAATTTTTCTGTAACAAATGAGAAAAATCACCACCTTTTTATGAATATTTATAACACAACACGCAATATTTGTTTAAATACCAATTATCATCTTTAACATATTTTACTCTTAAACAAATATATAAATAGACATACATTACAAACATCCCAATTGAAAGCATAAAAAAAATTATGGAATACTTTGAATTAATGACATGATATATAAA